>RSEH01000046.1:0-122802 GCA_006503475.1 Stentor roeselii | reverse complement strand
ACAAATTATCAAGTCATACCTTAAGCTCTGGTTCTGGATCGACTTACTTGCAACATTTCCTTACACTTGGATAATCGAGTCAATTTACCCTCCCTCTTCCGAGTCTACAAACGATTCAGACGTATACAACGCTCCAAAAATAATCAGAATAATCCGAATCATCAGATTTTTAAGGATTTTAAAACTTCTACGTTTGGCTAAGCTAAAAAAAATCCTAATAAAGATCGAAGACTACATCGCGAGTAGTATTATTGCAAGTCTTTTTCTGGTTTTTCGGCTGTTAAGTGGAAGTTTTTTAGTTGCTCATTGGCTGGCTTGTCTCTGGTTTTTCCTCGGCAGTTCAGGTCAAGATATTCATCCGATAACCTGGATCACGGTGGCAGGAATTCAAGATAAAAGCAATTGGGAACAGTATGTGACTTCTTTGTATTGGGCATTTACTACAATTGCTACTGTTGGGTATGGGGATATCGCACCTATCACCCTGGAAGAAAAGATCTTCGCAATGACAACAATGATAATCTCGAGCGGTGTCTTCGCCTACACCTTAGGCAGTATCGGTACCTTAGTATCCGAGCAAAACGCATTAGAAAACACATACAGAGAAGCGATGGTATCAGTAAACAGCTACATGAAATCAAAGCGTCTGGGTAAAGACCTTCAACTTCGTGTTCGTCGTTACTTAGACTACTTATGGGAAAAGAAAAAAAAGAACAAAATCGACGAAAAAGAAGTCCTAGAGCTTCTTTCCGAGCCCTTAAGAGACGAAATCTACGGATATATCAACGCTTACATAGTCCGCACCTGCAAAGTCTTCGAAAGCTTCGACGACACCTTCGTCGCTCAACTAACAAGAAGCCTAGACTCAGAAACTTTTGCTCCAGGCGACCAGATCTTTGAATCAGGCGAAATAAGTGACAAGATTTACTATATCACTAGTGGAGTCATCGAGATTTATCATCAAAACACTCAGATGGTCTTCACACACCTGAAAAATAAAGCTTATTTCGGTGAAATCGCTTTTTTTTTAAGTGGTAAAAGAACTGCAGCTGCTCGTTGTGCAGAATTTTCTGACTTGCTCAGTCTTTCCCGAAGTGATTTATTATTCTTTCTTGAAAAGTACCCAGAAGCTGACTTTTTCGTGAATGAATTGCAGGAAAGTTGCAAAGACTCTGATTTTTCCAGGTTATTTGTAAGGTGTTACCTTTGTGATGAACTTGGACACATCGCAAGTCGCTGCAAGGCCGTGATTCTTAACTTGGATCATCAGGATACCCGCTGCAGGTGGTTGGAAGCGAAGACTACAAGAAAAAGTGTAAAAGTAGGAATCAGGACTTTTCCTAGATTTGTTAGAAATAACAGGAAAAGGGTCAGGCCAAGAGTTCCTCTTAATCCTGCTGGACCTATGCATTATCAGGGAAGGTTTCAAAAGGAGCAGGAATTTTTAAATGCGGTTCAAAGGGCTGAAGCGTTTTTAGATGGGGCTGATAGTGTTCCTAGTACAAGGCCTACTGATAAACCAAATACTGAACCGACTCCTACTCCTGTTTTAAGGCCTAGGTTCTCCTTGTTTGGGAATAGTGAGATTTCGGAGGAGGAGGTAAGGGATTATACCCCTCAACCGTATTTTGGACTTAGATTGCCTGTGTTTTCTACACTTGCTAGTCCTTTGGAAAATAATATCAAGGAAGAGGAGGAATTGTCTAGTCCGGAGATGAAGATTTATAAGGTTTTGTAATTATTTTTTATGGTTTTTAATTGTTTTAGGAGATTTTTTAGGGGGTTTTAGGATTGGATGTTGGAGATGTGAAACGATATAATATTATAAAGCTAGAATAACATTAGTCTTCATAAATTTAATCTGCAAAGCTTCTCTTGCGATAACTACCCTGAGAGTCATTTCTAAAAGAGTCATTTCTAAAAGAGTCATTCCTGATACTATCCAAATCAACCCGATGACTGTAAAATTCCTGAAGTTTACTAGGAGATCCAGCAGCCTGCGAACTAAAAGCTTTATGATGTTCAATTCTTTTACTCTGCATGCCTCTACTTCGAGCCTTATCACCCTTGAGCCTTTCATTTTCTCTTAAAAGCATTTCTTGCTTGTTTTGCATAGCTTCAAAGTTTTCAAGTGCTTCGTTTTTAGCAGCGAGTAAGTGATCTCTTTCCATTTGCCATTTTGATCTTTCTTTTTCTAGTTCTAGATACATTTGAGCCTTTGCACTTTCGGCATCTTTCATTTTTTTTTCCATCTCAGTGGCCCGGCCCCTCATATTCTCCCTCTCCAAAACATTAATATCCATAACCTCCTTACTTTTCCTTTCCTTTTCCGCCCTTAAATTTTCAATCTCCCCAAGCAATTTACCTTCCATTTCCTGAAGCTGTCTACATCTTTTTTCAATATTTCCATGAATAAGATGTTTTCCCCTTCTAGCGATTTCAAGTTCTTCCTTCAATCCCTTGCTTTCTTGTTCCAATAATTTAATCTTCAAGTTCAAATGTTCAATAGTTGAATTAGAAAAGTCTTGCAAGTCCTTAACCTTCGAGTTATACCTTGCTTCAATGCTCGACACCAAAGAGTTCAAAGTGCCTTCTTGTTTTTCTTTCCCATTTTGTTCCCTTCTCTGAATCTGCTGCAAAGTGAACTCAAATTTCCTCTGCGCTTCCGCCAAGTCATTTTTTGCTGATTCTCTTTGTTCTGCTAAGAACTTGAATTTATTTTCCCATAAAAGTTTTTCTCTGTCAAGTAAAGCTTTACAAGAAGTTAATTCATGTTCTAAGTCCTGAACTTGTGACTTTAACTGATCGACTTCATCGTTGAAGACAGTTGATTCAATGTCAAATCGACTTTCGCCTTCCGGGCGGTCTTTTTCTAGAGCTGCTTTGAATTCAAGGTCTGCTAAGGTCCTTTCAAGACTCATGATTTTTTCATTCATTTGAGATTTTTCTCGTTCTAGCTCTGAAGACTGCTTCGAGAAACCAGCTTGAAGTTGTTTCATTGTTTTTTTCTTCTCCTGGAGTTTTTTCATCAGGATGTCTTTGTCCGAAGTCAGTTTTTCGATTATTGCTGAATCATGTCCTCCGTTTTTTAGAAGTTTTAAGCTTTCTCGGTATTTTTCTTCAGTGTCTCGAAGAGATTTTTCTAGTTCTTGAACACGGGCGGTTTTGAAGTCGTTTTCTTGAGCGATTAAAGCGACTTCGCGCTTGTAGTCACTTTTTAAAGAAATTATTTCTTCTGTCATTTTTCTGTTGTTTTCTTTTAAGTCTTCGAATTTTTTTATGTTAGAGGATTTTAAAGAGTCTAACTCGATTTTTATGTCTTTTAATTCGTCGGACTTTTGGAGAAGTTGTGAATCGCTTTGTTGCTTTTGGAAAGTCATCATTGCCGTTTCGCGCTCTTTTGTACTTAGCTCGGAGGTTAGTTTGTCGATTTTGTCTTGGAGAGATGTGCGCTCGTGGTTGAACCTGATTTGGTTCTGGTCGATTAGGTGGTTGTAGTTACGCTCTTGGGACTCGTGTTGCGATTTTAGGTCTTTTACGTATCTTTCGAGGGTTTCTATCTTTTGGTTGTCTAGGGATAACTGATTTTTCAGTTGATTAACCTGTTCATTCATATACTGTTCCAATTCACGTATTTCCTGATCCTTACACTCAATTTCCTCTTCATAATTTTCCATATCCTGCCTAATTTTTTCCTCATAATCCTCAGTCAAAACTTTAACCTTTTTTTCATACTTTTCCTTTTCCTCAGCAAGTCGATTTTCCAATCTTTTCTTCTCAGTTTCATAATTTTCCTTCAACAAAGCAAATGACTTTTCAGCATTTTTTTTTTCCATTTCAATTTCCAAACTTAACCTTTCAGTAACCTCATCAATCTGTTTTTCCAAAGTTCCAACACGAGCCTTAAACTTATTTTCAAAATCACTCTGCATATTTTCAATAATCCTTTTAAGTTCCGCGTTATTTTCCTTAATTTTTTCCTTATCACTCGTTAAAGTCTGTATATCTTCCGCAAGGTTTTCATGTTTTTGGATCCATTCAGAAGAGTCGAGTTTATATCTAAGTTCAATATCAGTTTTACTTTGAGTGAGTTTTTCAATATCGCCCATGAGTTCTTTTTTGACTGCCTCATGCTGAGCCTCGCTGTACTTCATTTCATTTGCATGTTTTTCTTTAAGCGCTTCAAGTTCTAGCTCTAGATTTTTGCTTGAGTCTGTCATGCAGCTGAGAGAAGCCATCATCATCGTGTGTTGCTTTCTTTCTTCGTCTAGCTGTTCTTTTAACTCGCGCACTTGGGTCTCGAAGAATTCGATTTGTTGAGATTTTACAGCGTTTTCTTTGTCTAGCTTAGAAATTTCGGATTTTAATGCGTCTTCTGATTTTTTTGTTCTTCGGTCTAAATCGTCTACTTGCTTTTTTAACTTTGAAGCAACCTCTTCGGCGAGCTTTTCGGTTTCTCGAACTTTGGAGGAGAAGTCTTTTTCTTTTTTGTCGAAGGATTGGGTTAGCAGCTTGTTTTGAGATGTTAACTCGTCGATGCGCGATTGGTATTTTGTTATTTCTGAATCGAATGATGATTTGAGTTTTGACAGGCGATCTTGAGTCTCCTCTAATTCTTTTTCCGCAGCAATTCTCGCCTCATTCTCACTAACTAATTTCGAATCAATTGTCTTAATTTGCATTTCAAGTTTAGTCTGAAGTTCTTTGATAGCACTCTGATGATTTTTATTAAGATTCTTATTTTCCATTTCCAATTCTTTTTCACGACTCTTCAAATCATCCAACATTTTTTCCAAATGATTAACTTTCTGTTCATGTAATGCAGTTTTTTCTTTAAACTCACTATTTTGTTGAATCAATTTATTATGAATAGATTTTCTTGCATCTTCAGAGTTCAAAAGCTGACTATTTAAATTTTCAATTTCTTTCTGAGCATCATCTTTAGTTTTCTTTACCATTATTTTTGCCTCATTTTCAATTTTCGATATTTGTGTCTTAAGTGTTTTGACTTCTTCTTCAAGAGACTCATCCTTTGCAATAAGTTCTTTTTTCTCAATTTCGACTTCATGAATAATTTTTTTGAGTTCAACTTTTTCTTTAACAATTTCTTCATGAACAAGATTCGCATCCATTTCAAGAACTCTCATCTGTTCAGCATGAGTCGATTCCATGATTTCAATTTCACTATTCAACTGTTTCATAAAAATATCAGCACTTTCAATGATTTTTCCCTGACAGAACTGATATAAAAGCTTATCTCTTTGAGGTCCTTTAGGGCCATGTTCTTTGTAGTACTGTTGAAGAGTTCTGACTTCTCTTTCAAATTCAAGAAATGATTTGAATTCACTTGATTTGAGTTTTTGGTTGATACTTGAATAGCTATTTTTTAAGAAGTCTAAACAGATCTTTTCTGAGTCGATGTCATTTTGAAATTTCAGCTGTTGCCATTTTTCTTGAAGAGTTTCTTTTAATTTAATGTTGAATCGTCCTGCCTCTTCTCCCAAGGCTCGTTCTCTGAAGAATGTAAAAGATTTCTTTCTTGCCTGTTTATGAAAGCCAAGAACCTCTTCTTCAAAATTCGGGTAATTTTCATTTAACAGTTCTGCTAGTTTTTTATTGTAAATCTCTTGAGCCTCTTCAAATGCTTTTCCACATTCATTTTTACAGATGTAGTTCCAGGCGTTTTCGATGTTTGGGACAGCTCCTTTGTTGACTGCATAGACATAACTTTCAATGAGTTCTACAAGCATTTCTCCATTAAGCACCCTTCCATTCAGAGCTTTAGGTTTCAAGTTATTAAGGACTTTATTCCTAAGAGAAACAAACTGATCCACAAACTCCGGCCTCAGGTCTTTTAAGTCAATATGTTCTAAGTTATGCAAGTCCTTTTCATTGTTAACAGGCCTAACCAAAGTACAACAATCTCTATCTTTAAAAAACTCTTTCAAAAGTCTTCGAATTCTATTTTTTTCCTCAGCTAAATCAGAAAATCCTTTCTGAGCATTAAGTGCTTTTTCCAGATACTCCTTAGAAGAAAGAGCTTCTCCATCATTATCAACCAATTTCAATGCAAAATCTCTAACAACCCACATAAAAGTCGGGAAATATTGAGCATATTCTTCAGCTCCAGCCTCTTCAGTCGCTTTACTTTTAATCTGAATATTTTTGGTAAGATTAACGACGAGACTAAGACTGTTAAGTGCTTCTTCATCGATACTTCCTCTTGAATTATAAATAAAACAAGAGACAATCAGAACAGTGAGTGAAAAAATTCGAGAGTCGTGGTCAGTGTCTTGATCCAAAGCGCCGATGCCTTCAGTGTCAAGAATAACAACGTTACAAGGACTACCGTCTATAGTCCTTCCTTTTATAGGAGACCCCCAGATCCAGATGCCCTTTGTGCACGGGTTCACTGTGGGTCCCACTCCAAAGCCAAGTTTTCGGTCGAGAAGTACTCGATTCAGCAGGTAAGACTTACCAGTTCGGTACATTCCTGCTACACCTACAACGGCCAAGGGAGAGTCTAAAGTCTTTAACATTGCCCGACCTTCTTCTGATAGTTTGAACTCGCGAGTTCCTTCAAAGTAACTAAGAAGTAAAATTGGACTTTCTGAGTAAACTCGTTCCATTTATACAGATTCGAAAAAACTTTGGATTGAAGAGTCAAGGACTGGGATTAGATGGATAAATATGGGGAAAAGGAAAAGAAGTTTTAGTTTACCTTTTAGTTGGGTTGTGTTTTTAGCGATTTTTTTGCAGTTTGGTTTAGCGGGGTTTAATTTGGCTTGTGTTTTGATACAGATGAAAAATGAGAGAGTAGAAGTGGCTTTGGTGAAGAAGTCGTTGGATCTGTTGGGGGGAATCGGGTTCTCAGAGAATTTTATCCTGATATTTTTTAACACAATCTTCATTTTTCTATCACTTTTAGGTTTTTTTGGTTACTTTTTCCAGAAGTTCAAGATAATAATTTTGCACTCCGTGTTAAGCTCTCTCTTCGGCACGATCTTGTTAATATACCTGGTGATTGAGATATCCTCAGGAACCTTATCATCTAAATTTTCAATCCTAGCATCCGTTTACTGTATCCTAATCGGATTCGGTGGAATCCTTTACTACAACCTCTACGAATCCGAATACGGCGAAAGTGGCAATTTACTATTATCCGAGGCTTTTTTATCTCAATTATAGTCCTATTTAACCATATATTAAACATTCCTAACTTCTCTTGACTTTCTTTCCTCTTCATTTTTCTCCGACTTGTTTTTTTCTTCTTCAATTTTCTGTTTGTTCTATTTACTTCTTACGAAATTGAGAATAGTCCAATCAAAGATATAGTCATATTGATAATTT
This sequence comes from Stentor roeselii, assembly GCA_006503475.1. Lineage (NCBI taxonomy): Eukaryota > Ciliophora > Heterotrichea > Heterotrichida > Stentoridae > Stentor > Stentor roeselii. The sequence goes on along the minus strand of RSEH01000046.1, from coordinate 115,452 downwards.
TCTCTAAAAAACAAATCTTTGAACATTCTCTTCAAATACGCATAATCCGGTCGTTCTTCAAACTTAAGATTTCGACAATAGTTCATATAAGTGCAGAACTCCGGAGGGAATCCTTCACAAAGTACTGGGTGGCTGGTGTTCATCTTAGACTGCATAATTTTTTCATACTTTTCTTTGCGGTTATGCGCCCGAAGGCCCTGCCAAGGTAAAGTCCCTTTCAAAAAGTAAAGAAAAACATACCCAAGGCCTTCCAAGTCATCTCTACGACCCTGTTCAATTCCAAGGTGAGTATAAAGACTCGCATACCTGGCAGTCCCGGTCAAACTTTTCCCTTCTTTATAAGGAATATGCTGTTGAGTCTTCGTATCTCTGTACTTTTTCGCAAGGCCAAAGTCAATTACAAAGACTTGATTCGCTTTTTTCCCCTGACCGATCAAAAAGTTATCAGGTTTAATATCTCGATGCAAGAAGTTCTTCGCATGAAAAAACTCGATTCTTGATATCATCTGGTCAGCAAGCATCAAAACAGTTTTCAATGAAAATCGTCTTCCGCAGGTGTTGAAAAGTTCTTCAAGTGACGGACCCATCAAGTCCAAAACCATGACATTGAATTCTCCTTCTACCCCAAACCAGTGAATGTTGGGAATGCCGACTCCACCTTGAAGCATCTGGTAAATCCTTGATTCGTATAGCAGCTGAGGGTGACGCGAACGGATACTCTCGAACTTTAATGCGACTTCTTCGTTGGTTTGAGTGTTTCTTCCTGAATGGATCTGTCCGAATGACCCGCTGCCGATTTTTTGACCGACTTGGTACTTGTTGTTCACGTTGTGTCCTATCTGGATGTTCAGAGATGTCATTTTAATTAGGTAGGCTTTGACGGGGTTAAGATGGTAATAATGATTATTCAAGAAAAACCGATTGACTATCAGCATGTCAAAATCAGTCATAATGTCGCTGGTATCACACCTAATGATAAAAATATCGATATCAAGTTAATTTTACTTGAAAAAATCTGTGAAATTCAGGCGAAAACTGGAGATATGATTTATCAGTTTCTCACTGCGGATGAAACTGGATCTGTTAAGTGCAACTTTTATGGAGATTATGGAAAAAGATTGAAACCTTCTGATATTGTTGTGGTTATTGGAGGGTTCGCAAATTTGTACAAAGGCAATGTTCTCACAATATATACTAATAAGAGGACTAAGGTTTATAAGGTTGGAGAGTTTTTTATGAAATTTTCTGAAGAGCCAAGAATGAGTGAATTATTTTGGGACAAGGATGAGTTAGGTATTTATTCTAATATATCTTACTAATACATTCTTTGTCCAATTCTATTACAAATTCAATAACTCATCGAAAGCTAATTATCTAGAAGTTGAATTTTCCATATGAAAAAAATTAACTGAATCTCTTATAACAAAACTTTTCTCCTCACAAATAAATTTTCCCTCTCTTCAACAACAACAAACAAAACTCCAAAAGTATTCATCCCTAACCGCTAATATTCTTCACTTGCATCTTTTCCATCCTACTCATCTAACCCTATCAACCACTCCTCTTAAACAGCAACTCAATAATTCTAATGGAAGATCTTCAAAGATTCCTAAATTACAAGTCTTTATTTTCCAAGTGCTACCTCGAAAACAACGAGATCGAATCAGAAACAATCACTCAAAACGAGCTAGACATCTTAGAAGACCTTGACCACGACGAAGTCTTTGAAAACCTGAAAGACCTTCTTCAAAGTCTTCTGATATTCAAGCGACAATCAAAGAACCCTGACCCTAAAGCTTTAGAAACAATCAACTCATTCACTGAAAACTCGAAAAGTGAAGAAGACCTTGTCGAGGTCCTAACAGAAGAAAACAAGAAATTAAAAGGAATCAATGAAGACTTACAATTAAAAGTAGAGACCTTGACTCAAGGACTTGCTTCTGTTAATTTGAAAGTCGCTGAACAGGAAAAGCTTTTAAAAAAACAGGAGATTATTCAAAGATGCAGAATTAAAACTTGTAAAAAAGACCCTTTGATTGAAATCACTGAATATGAACCGAAGTCTAAGACTATTGTGACTCCTCATAAAAGAATTGCAAGTTTTGCTAATGCAAACGAAGCTATTAAGACTATAAAGTCTGTTAAGTTTGAATATTATGTTGGAAGTCAGAAAGTTAAAGATGTTGGAGTTAGGAATTTGGGAGGTAGTTTGAATAATTCTCCCGTTAAAGCGAAGAGTTTTCATGCCAGAAGCACTTCGAATTTTATTAAATTTAATAAATAGTTGAGAGAGATATGAATGTGGTTGTTTGAGGTGTAATGGTTTCAATGAATTGGAAATTTTAGAATGATTTACAGTTGTGTAAGAGGATTTATTTTAAGTGAAGTTTTTTTATCTTTCTTGTCGATTCTTGAGTTTTTAGAGGTTTTGTCTTTTTTTCTCGATTTGATAAAATTTTTCAATTTTAGGGGTAAACTTCACCGATGCTTCTGAATAAGTAAAGAAATTCTAATAGATATATCTTATCCTTAAAAAATCATTTGGGGTATATCAAAAACATTAAACTTCGAATATTTCCAAAAACCCCCTAAAACTTTCTTTCAAAATTTAAATTTGAATTCTAACAATAATGAATTCGAACTTTAAAAGAAGTTTCGAGCCCTACGCATTTACCCAATACAACCCAATAAAAAAGCTACGACTCGAAAACGGTCAAGAACGTGCAGAATACTTATCAATCCGTTTCTCACCATCAAAGCCTTGCGTAAGTTCAACTCAATCAGTTGGCTCGACGTCAAGTCCTTTCGGTACGCCAAGCCAAGAGCGTCGTGCAATATTTAAAGCTCATCACAAATGCAAGCCAGTTCCAGAGCCTCCTCCAAAGCCGAATTTTCAGTTCAAAGCTCGTCCAATGCCAAACTTTTCAAACCCTTTTGTGCCGAAGTTGTTTAAACATTCAACGACATCTTTTCAAGAGTTTAATTTGACCTGCTATCGAAGTGCGTCGAAGGCGAGTACAGCTTCGAGATGTGATACTCCTGACAGTCAATTCACCAACAGTTTTTTGACTCAAAAAAATGACTCGCCTAAAAAATTTGAGTTTAAAGCAAGACCCATGCCTGACTTTTCAAGGGCTGGGGCCAGTGGAAAGAAGGGAAGGGAGGAAGGAATGATGGATTTGGATGGGCAGGGAATGGACTTAGATGGAAATTTATAAATAATTCGGCATCAGTAATTTAAAGGGTAAGGATTATGGAAGGATTTGGGAGGGGTTAGTGAGTTATTTGAAGGTTTAGTGAGTTGTTTGAAGGGTTTTGGAAAGATTGGAAGATTTTAGAAGGATTTTTTGAAGGGTTTTGAGAGGAGGTTGTTTTTAAGGGTTTTTTAGTGGGAAGGGGAGGAAGGGTTTATAGGAAGAGTATGGAAGGAAGGATTTATAGGAAGAGTATGAAGGAAGGATTTATAAGAAGGGATTTTTTAAAGATTAGTTAGTTGGAAAGACGCTCTTTTGATTGACTTGAAATAACTTTTGGTTGGAATGAACGTGACTCGCGTTGCGAGGCCTTGATATTCATTTTTTTAATTCGACAGTTTTTGTCTTTTTCTTTTAGTATAGCCTCAAGTTCAGCGATTTCAGCTTCTTTAGCTTCAATGATTATTTTCAAGTCATTAATTCTGACTTTCCAAGAGTTTTCTTCCTGCTTTTTCTGCATCTCAAGTTCTGACACTCGTTGTTTGAGTTCCACGGCATCAGGTTCATCTTCCTTCAATTTTTCTTCAAATTGAGGACTTTTCCTGAATTTCGCAGTTTCTTTGACTTTTGATTTAAACTCATTAATCAATTTTTCATCTTCTTTGATCATGATTTGAAGAGAAGAGACTCGATCTTTCAAAAGAATCAATTCTTTTTTTAGGTTTTTGTCTTCTTTTAATGGTTTACTTTTTGATAGTTTCAAGTTTTCTGATTCTAAATCGTTTACTTGCGCTTTTAAGGAAGAGATTTCTTGGCTTATTCGAAGTTTTTCGGAAAGGTCTCTTGGGGATTGAGTTTCTTTTAAGTGGTTTATTTCTTTTTTGTATTTTAGGATTAGGAACTCGGTTGATTCGATTTTTTTTTGGATGTCTTCTTCACTATCGTTTATTGGACTTGAATAACGATTTTTGTTGATGTTTTTGTTGGATTTTAGGATTTTGTCTAGGGACTTGTTGAGGAGTTTTAGGTTGTTTTTGAGGTCTTGGTTCTCTTTCTTCATTATGTTTGCATGTTTTAGGTAGTCGATATTACTGTATTTTCGCTCGGTTCGGGACTCTTTTTCATCGAATAGAAAACTCATTTATGTGAAAGGGAATATTATAATCTATGAGGATTAGTATATTTATTTTAAAAGAATCCACTAATTGATATTTTAGTTTAGCTAAAGTTGGTTAGATATTAATAATAAATAAAACTATACCAAAATATTTTTGAATTGTTATTTCTTCTTGGTTATCTTCTTTATTTACTGGTTTTCTTATTATTAATTTTGATTTTTTTTATTTTCATCATTTGCATTTCGATTTTTTTAAATTGAAAATCGCTAATATTCAACTATTGACCACTTAAAATACTCTGAAAAAATAATTGTTAATAAAGAAATAATGCCTTGAGGTAAATATTACAAAGAATTCCCTTGTGATTTGTAGTCAGGTGGTCTGGAAATAATATTGCATTTATGAGGGTGTTCTATACAATGAGTGAAGGAGAATGAAGATTAATAAAATGCCGAAAGTTAGGCAGTTAAAAATTCTATTATTAAATATCCCCTGGCATTAAGGGGGATTATAATAAATGCCTAAGAAGAAATATGTCGGATTGACGATAGAACAAAAGGTAAAAGTATTAGCATACCTAGATGAAAGCCATTCTGAGAGAGAGGCTGCAAGAGAGTTTGGAATAAGCAAAGGAGCCGTTTCAAAAATAAAAAAAATGAGGCAAAGTCTTGAATCTCTATTAAAAAATCCTAATTTCTCTAAGAGCCGCTGCAGAAAGATCAGAAAAACCGAAAATGAAGAGATAAATGAAATGACTTGGACTTGGTATGAAAAAGTTCAGACACTCAACATTCCTTTATCTGGATCTATGATTAAAGAAGCAGCTCTAAAATATGCTGGAAAATTGAATAAGGAAAATTTCAAAGCATCAGATGGCTGGCTTTGTTCGTTTATGAAGAGGCATTGTATAGAAATTTATAAAACAAAAAAATAAAGATTGTTTTAGTTTAATAAACCTTTATTAGATAATTGTTATTTTACTAATTTGTTGATTTTTTAACTTTGTTGAAATTTCTTCTAGAAATCAAATTAAGGTAGCCTTTGATATTTGAATTAAATCTAGAAACTATTATATTTTCTATAAAGGATCTAAGTAAGTAATATACTGAGAATTCACAATATCAATATTGAAAGTTGTATTTCATAATTATTTAGAGATCAACGCGGTATTTCATCTTTTAATATTATAAATTATTGAAATTTTGCATAAAACTAAAGGAATCTGCCCACCTGTTTAAATTATGAGGTCATGGATTTTTTATTTATTTGAATCATTTGATTTCTGTTTTTTAGGTCTCTGAATATTTAGAACATAAACTTTATAAGACTTGAACTAAATCTATCAGTCTCAATACTTTAAATCATTCAAAGATTATAACCTAGTTTAATATTCCAACCTAATAAATATTAGAGGGTATCTGATTAAATAGCCTTACCTAAACATGCCCTTGCAACGATTTCAAAACACAGATCAAGATTTTCTCTAGTTTTTGCACTGACTTCGATATAACAAGCTCCAAGATTCAAAGCAAATTCGATCCCTTCATCAGTGGAAACATCTGAATACATGTCAATTTTATTCGCGACAACTAAAAAAAGAGCCTTTTGTTTAATTTCAGTTGTAAATGACTGTGCCAATTTTTTCGTTGACTGAAAAGATTTGTAATCAGATTTATCATAAATGACAAGAATTGAATTAGCTCTTTTGCAGTGGCTGAACATCAAGAATTGTAAATTTTGGCCATATGTAAAGTCCCACTAATGAGAAATTACAATGTTGAGTTTTACAGGGGTTTTATTTACGTAGATTTTATTTGAAATAAAACATGATCTGATTCGTGATACGGCTTCACTCTTTAACTTTTTGTGCAAGTATGTTGAGACAAGTGTTGTTTACCGCATTTTCCATCTCCTATGAGAACTACTTTGAAGTATTGGGTTCTAAATGAGATTTACTCTTGCTTGATTGAATCCATTTCTTATTTATATTGAGCGAATTTTAATGATTTGAGTTTTGATTTGATTAGACTTTTTGGATGAAATAACTGAAATGGATTAGTTTTCAGATGAAAGTAATAATTTGTTGATTTTAGATACTGCGAAAGGAGTTTAAGACTTATTACTTGGCACAGTTCAATTAAGGTGGGAATGAAATTTAAGTTGAGTCAAATTCATAATGATTTAATAAATTTAAAGTTTAATATTCTATATTTCAAATGAGTTCCTATATATTTATTGAACAGATTAGCTTGTTTATCCATTTATATAAATTATCAGTCATTTTAAAATCTTTACCTAAATTAAGTACTTGCTCATCTCAAACTCAATATCTTTGTGAATTTCAAGCCATCTTTTCGCTTCATTCTGATCCTTAAAAGCATAAATTTTTCTTTTTAAAGTAATATTCCAAACAAAGACTCCATCAAATATATTTCCTGACACAAAGTATCTGCCATCATCACTTCCAAGTATTTTCAAGATAATATTCTGATGACCACCCAAAGAGGCATACAATGATTTATCTTTAACATCCCAAATCATCACATTTCTATCTAATCCTCCAGAAGCTGCAAATCTTTTATTTTTCGTGAATTTTACAGAATAAACTTGACCAGAATGACCTAAAAAACAAAAATCTTCTTTAAAACTTTGAATGTCCCAAAGCCTAATACTTCCCAAGAAATCTCCAGATATCATCTTTTCTTCATCATTTGAAATGTCAACACAAAAGACAGAGTTTTCATGTCCGTTCATCACAGAAAAAATAGAATTTTTCTTCAAATCCCACAAAATTAAGTTTTTTTTATTCCCGAGTGATGAACTTGCTAAAAAATTCATATTTGAAGATATGACGACAGCTTGTACAATGTTAACATGACCCTGTAGTACAATATCAGAGTTTTTTATTTTAAGATCGCATATAATAACATTGTTGAGGCTCCCAAATGCAACTAAATCGTTTCTTATCATTTCGGATCCTACTTCGAATGGTTGATTAGATAAACAAAAATCTAAAGATTTAGAAGAAATTCTTGTAATATTTATTGTTGAGTCGCGAGATGCTGAAATTATGAAGTCTTTGAAAACTATCACTCCAAATATGTGGCTTTTGTGAAAAGTGAATTTATGAGAGATTGTTTTTAAATTGATGTTCCACATGATTATTGATTGATCTGATGACCCAGATAGGATATATCTGTCATTTGCAGTCACTGAAACTGATAAGACTTCTTGAGTATGTGCTGAAAGAGTAGCGTAAAGTAAGGTAGAATCTACTTCCCAAATTTTCACTAATTTATCGCTTGATCCAGTAATGAGATACTTGTTTTTGTTAGTTAATGCTAATGATTTTACACATGAGTCATGAGCCTTCATTGATAAAATAATTTTGAATGAGTTTAAATCCCAAATTTCTAGACTATTTCCTATTCCTGCATAGTAAAAATTTTTTCTAGAGATAATCCCACACCACACTTGCCCACTCGCAACAATTTTTCTAAAACATTCATTTGAATCTGTTTTCCACAACATTATTTCCATCCCAGTACTTCCAGAAACAATCCAACTAGAATCATGACTAAATGAAACAGTATAAACAGCTGATAAGTGTCCTTTATAAATATTCTTATAACACTTATTTTTCATGTCCCATAGAATAAGAGTCTTATCAAAAGAACCAGACACAGCAAAGTTACTTTCATGTGATAAAGCTATGCAACGAACAATAGATTTATGCTGAGTAAAGCATGAAATTTGGGTTTTGGTCAGCATATCCCAAACTCGAACAGAGGTGTCATCAGACCCAGTGACAAGTGTTCGTCCATCACTTGAAATTGCTAAACAATAGAATCCTCCATTGTGAGTTTGAAGAAATTTATTCATTTTATTTTTCATCACTTTGGTAGGATCAATTATAATGGAGTGGAAATTTTTTGAATAAGTATTTTTTATTTGTTGATGCAAGTTATCAAATGAAAGATCGTTTATTATTAGATCTGAAGTTATTATTGATTCGATTTTTTTGACTTCTGATTTTAGAATTTTTGTTTTTTGGATTAGATTGAGGTAGTTTTTTATCATTGAGTTGATTTGATTAATCATTAAAATACTACTGTTTTCTATGGTCTTTAAAGTTTTATTAGTCATTATTGTTAACTTAATTTTAAATTTTTTTAGAGAATCGATCCAAATTTTGAGTTTATTTACAAGCATAGATTTTTCAATAGAGTTAAAGTCTTCGACTAAACTTTGATATGAATGTCCTTGTGTTAAGTGTTTACCTATGTGGACCTCGCACAGGTAAACATTAGCACATTGGCAGATAAAGGAAGGAGAGTGTAAACAATCTGGACATTCCATTTTATTATTATAAGGCTATTTATGTTTAATAAATTATAGTGTATTCATTTTTTTTATAGTATAAATGTAGACACTATAATTGTAGACATCAAATATCATAGGCATTTCAGCATGATAAAAAATGCACACTTCTAATCTGATCCTTAAAGAAATAAATAATCTATTAAAGGGATCCATAGAATTCATCACATATATTTATATTATTTCTCTCTAATTAGATACTTCTAAACAAATATCCACTTTCTTACTACTTCATGGAATTAAAAAGTGATTTTTATACTAATCAAATTATTTTCTTTGTATAAACAGATTCTCAGTATCCTTATCTAATTATTTTCCTTATATTACCAGATTCTGAATAGTTTTCTAATTTAAACATTCTCAACGTAAAAATTTTAACAGTAAGTATCCAAGTTTTATTTCTATCTATTTATCATCTTCAGTAATTTTTTTCACTTTGTTCACATCGATGATTTTATTTATAATTAAATACTTAGGATAAAGAGCAGAGTTTGATAAGAGACATTTATTCATCTTAAAGGTTTATCATAAGAAAATATTTCCCAAAATGCTCCAGAATGTCTATTTTAGCTAATAGTAAAAAAAAACCTAAAGATTACAATAAATTTATAAAAAATCGCAAAATTATTGCCTTAGTGTAGAAGCAACGATGAATGAATTGTCTATTTTAGGATGTACACAAGAATAAGTAATCATCAGTATAAGCAAACACTTGGGAATTACGAGTTTCATAATATGTGTGAAATTCAATAAAGATCACCAACATATATGATAAACTTATAAAAAAAGTTACTAAAAGTGGATGAAGATGATATAGTAGTGATCTTCAATCATTAGGTAAGTAAATGAATAAAAATAATAGATAATCCAATCAAGAAATAAGAAAACTCAGTCATTCCATCATAATTTAATTTCATTATCTATCCGATAAATGGCTAATTAAAATCTCTCTTTAATGTAAGAAAATTTACAATTATTAAATCAATATAGTAGCGAGGGCCTTTATTATTTTTTCATGATAAAAAAATAATGATTAAAAAATCCCTAATAAATGTAATAATAATCAAGACCAATTAAGTGGATTATCTTAGTTTAGTACTATTTTTGTATTAAAGTCTGCTTAAAATTATCATACCATTAATATAATATTGATTTGGGCTGATAGTCAACCTAACAATTAAAATCTTAAATTAATATGCGACCAATAACTAACTAAAATAATTATTTTCAACTATTTCTACTCTGTTTCTTGTTTTTTTTCTTCATCATTCTTGCAAATTGTAAGGAAGCAACAACATAAAAGCACTAAACATCCAGGCACATCTTCCTCTTCATTTTGTTTATTTTCTTCAGGATTTTTTTTTTCTTGAGTTTTTTCTTTATTTTCTTCAGGTTTTTCCGAATTCTTTTTTTCTTCATTCTTGTCAGACATTGATTTTTTCATATCTTCAGCAAAACTTTTGATTTTTTGATAGTGTTGCTTCAGTGTATTATTAGCCAAGTTGATTTGACTTTCATTTAACGACTTAGGGAGTTTTTTTTCGACGTGTTCATAACTGTGACCAGGAATAATGATTATTGGAATCTCAGCAGCGTTTTTTATTTTACCTCTCATGAAGGAATCACCCATCAACGGCTCTAGGGACAAGGTATAAACACATTCTATATATTTTGTGTTTGTTGAGAAGTTTCCTTTTAAGAGGTCTAGATGATCAGATAGGTTTATTTCTAATTGGAAGATTTTTTCATTGATCAGACTTTCGGTATTATTACCTGCTTTTACATCTTTTACAATGTTTTTTACCTCGATTGGCCATGAGAGTTCAGACTGGTCGATATCATCTTTGTAAATAACTTTGCATGATAATTTATATGAAATTCCTCTAACAGTAACAAGAGATTCTGTATTATCAATATCAACATCAGCTTTAATTATTTCATCCAAGGTATAACAATGATTATAAAGACTAACCTTGAATTTGCAAACCCCTCCATTTCTTCCAAAAATTTTATTCAAATGGAATTGAAATTCTTTTTCATTTTCAACCATTTCTCCCCAAGCTTCTTTAACACTTTTAACGAATATTTTATGATAAGTAGAAAAAACGACCTTTCCATGACAGAGTAAAACAACCCTTAACTTATATTCGATCGAAAAAATATGACAAGTGATCATACGAGAATCTCTGTCTTTGATATCAAATGATCCAGGAATATTGGAAGGAATAAACGCTTGATAAGGAATATCATAGTTGCCATATTTAAGTCCTTCAGAAAAATTGGTCTTCCAGATTTCTTTCTTACAAAATTTATAAGTCGCTCCTTTTTTTTCTAAGTTGATCTGAGGAGTTGAGCTTTCTTCATTTTTTTTTATTTCTTCTTTATTTTCCTTACTTTCTTCATTTTCCTCATATTCTTCTTCATTTTCCTCAGTTTCTTCTTCATTTTCCTCAACTTCTTCTTCATTTTTCTCTGTTTTTTCCTTTGGTTTCTCGTCAAACCAAGAAGTCGACTCGGTTCCGATTAGATACATTTTCAGCTCGCATGACTCAAGCGAAGATTCAAGATTTATTCTTAAACAGCCATCAGTCTCTTGACCTACGTAAAAGTGGTTCGTTCTTGGGTAGACTGAAAGACTTCCTGAGATTTTAGGTGAAAACATATTTATTATTAAGGTTGAAATAAGGAATATGTTGTTGATGAAATTAGATTTGGTTGATTTTTAAATATTTTGAAATTTTGAAGAAGAGGTCGAGATTTTGAAAATTTTGGAAAAAGTTTTAGAGATTTGAATTTTTAGGAATTTATTTTAGAATCGGGTATAAGCAGAAAGATTTATACTTGAACGAATAAATTTCTACAATTTGAGTACTCGAAATATTATTATGAATATGGAAATTTTATTAGAAAGGTAAAATGTTGTAATTATGAAATTTTAGAGGAAACACAATCATCAGTTTTTTTTAGAAGAAAAAAATTCTCATAAATATCTTGTTCTATTTAAGTGATCTAATTTCAGATAAAGGGATAAAGTAAAAAACAAAATAAAATTTGTTTTAATCATTCATAGACCTATCACAAGCATTATAGTGTTGATTATATTAAGATATACTTTAAATTCTTTTAAAATTTGTTCAAATTCTTCAAAACTTTACAAGATTCGCTTTTGGTCAGGCATATCTCGAGAAGTAATAAATAGCTATAATTATAAGTTGTGAAATTAATTGATATTTATCTGACTGGTACAGGTGCATTTGAAACCTTTAAAGAATCATGATTTAATATTCAAAATCTTTTCTAGTTTAAATTAATAATGTTCATAATTTAGTATAAAATCAGCAGATTTAGTGGTTTTTTGATTCATTAAAATTTAAAATATCAAAAAAATCTGCACATTGTCGAAATTGTTCTTATCAAGATGTTTAATAAATATAAGAAATGATCCTCTTATTTCTTATCCTAGTAAATTCAGAAGCTTTTATCTCTTGTGAGCAAGAGTTAAATCATATCATCGAAGAAAATATATTGAAAAGTGTAAATTCTTATGTCTCTGAAGGTTATGGACTTGACTGGTTTGATTCCTTTGAGAAATGCAAAGAAAGACCAGAATCTATGTATTCAGCAGTCCAATGGAAATTAAACACAGCAGTAAAGGCAACTTACGGTTTTTGCATACCAACGATATGCAATCAGACAACATCAGAACAAGTTCTACCTAATCTTCTAAAAGATGATCAACTAAAAAAAATTCCATCAGATGAGGTGACATTCGTTCTTTTTAACTTCACAAGCGCCAACGAAATGCATCCTGTGGGTAAGCTTTTTATAACCTTATTATACCTGCTACTGTTTTTAACCTGCCTTTTTTCAACTCTCGGAATCTTTTACAAAAAAGAAATTTTTTTGAACTTTTCAATATTTTGGAATTTTAAAAAATTCTTCACCTATCCAAATAATTTCGGAAATTTGCAGTTTTTCGATGGAATTCGTTCAATTTCTTCAATTTCTTTGCTTTTTTTACATGGTTTTTTCATGATGAGCTACATACCGATGAGGAATCGTTCAGAATTCAACTCACTTTTCAGTACTTTTCCTTTCACTTTAATAGTTTCAATGTCATTGACAGTCGATATTTTCTTTTTAATGTCCGGTTTTTTGATGAGTTTTTTGACTATCCAGGAAATAAGAAAAAAAAAGGATTTTAAATGGTTTAACTTTTTGCTTAAAAGACTTATCAGATACCTTCCTGTTTATTTTTTTGTTATAGGACTAGAAAGGTCTTCAGCTGGTGTAAAACCTTCCACGATAGGTTCAGTGATTCCTTATGTGACAACTTTAAATCTAGGAAAAGACTGGTGGGGGAGTTTACTCTTTATTCATAATCTTCTCTCTGACAAAGACGCTCCTTATTTATCTTGGACCTGGTCAGTTGCTTGTGACTTTCAGTTCTACCTAATCTGCAGCTTTATTTTAAATCTCTACATCAAGAGAAAAACAAGCGGGTACTTGGCGATATTTACTTTGCTATCCTCAAGCATGATTTACACAGGCTCCATTTCTTATCACTACAGCTTTAGTCCTTCTTCAATTAAAACCATTCTTGACCTCGTTCAAATAAACACGATTTATGTAAGACCTTTTCCTCGACTCGGAGCTTTTCTCGTCGGACTTTTCTTTGGACTGCTCTACCTTGAAGTGAGTCAAAAGCAGGGAAAAGAAAGCCAAGCTTATCAATTTGAAAATGGATTCGGAGACAAACTTGAAAGGCACTTTAAGAGACTTGTTTATGATCGAGACTTTCTTCATTATTTTTACCCGGCCAGTGCAGTTCTTATTGCTTGGGTCATTGTTGGACCTTTTTATTTAGATTATTATGGAGAAAATTCGTTGAATCCTGCGGTAAAAGCGATTTGGATTGCTTTTCAAAGACCTGTTTTTGCATTAGTTGTCGGGTTTTTTATGGTTTTAATGGCGCTTGGAAATTTTAGTATTTTTAGAGGGTTTTTGGCTATCAGGGTTTTTCAGTACTTTTCAAAAATTTCTTATTGCTTTTTTATGATTCATTGCATGGTGTTTGGAGCATTTTTCATGAATGGAAGTGAGTTTATTGATGGAAACTTTAGAAATTGGGTTTTTTCATCTTTTCATGCTTTTCAATATTCTACTTTTATTGCGTTTTTACTTGAAGTTATTTTGCAAATGCCTTTTGTTGGTTTAGCGGCAAGGTTGATGAGGTAATAAATAAAGTTTGGTTTTTAGTTGAATATAGGTCGTTTTCATTTATTCATCGATAATTATGTATAATGTGCTATAGTGGAAAAATGTTCAATTGATTTTTAGTATTAATTTGATCTAATAGCTCATATGAAGCCTATTAACTCATTAAAATTATTTAAATTAATCTTCTACTTTAAAACAATATAAATTATAAACTGAGCATAAATATTCAGCCATATGTTATGCTCTTATAATAGAATGATGATCTTTATAAATAAAAATGTATTTTGATCTTATTGTTCTTTATGTGTTGAGCTATAATATCGTTATTGGGCATTTATTCCTATTTTTAATTGTTTCAAACAGTATTTGGATTTGACATAAAAACATTCTAGTCATTGTTCAGTAATCATTTTGATAAAAAACACTCAATCTGAATAAAACTCAGAATTGATTATCTTATCAAGCTTCGTTTCAATTCAAAGTTTTGAACATAAAAAGAGCCTTTTATTCGGGAAAATTGATAAAACTACTGAATGACTCAGTAAGATTACTCAAAAGTAAAAAAGAAATCTAAATCAGTACTTACACATTTCCCAATATTTTATAATAATTCAAGTGAATGTTTCTATTTGATATGAAGAACAAAGAAAATCTGAAATCTTTTTATTCAAATTAACAACTTGGATTAGAAATCAGAATTATTTTTGAAATGGTACTAGAGTGGATATTGGTTTTAAAATATCCAATGAAAGAGGAAATAATAGGTTCAAGGTGATTAACTCTATGTATATATTTAAACAAATAAATAAGTCTTCTGGGGATCGAATTAGATCTGTGTGTTTTAATTAAACTTGAATATCTAGACATATAAATGTCTACAATTTCAATGCCTATATTTTTAACTATTGAACAAACAAATTTATAATAATAAAATGGAATGTACAGATTGTTTACACTCTCCTTCCTTCATTTGCTTCTGTAAAAATGTTAAACTGTGCGAGTTACATATCGGTAGTCACTTATTGCAGCGACATTCATATCAAAGTTTAGTGGAAGAACTCAGTCATAATGAAAAGTCTAGATTAGACAACAAACTCGAAAACTGGATCAATTCTTTACTTAAATTGAAAAATGAGTTAATCTCAGAAACGAACCAAACTATAAAACTTTTACAAAATAACAACAATTTGATAATAAACCAAATCAACTTAATAATCAAAAACTATCTCGATCTTATCCACAAAACAAAAATCCTAAATTCAGAAGTCGAAAAAATCAGATCAATATTTAATTCAGAACTTAAAATAAACAACCTATCCTTGAATAAATTGCATGAATAAATAAAAGAATCATATTCACAAGAATTCCATTCCTTCATCACTGATCTGGTAAAATTAAAAGAAATGAAAAAGAATAAATTTCTTGAAACTCACAATGGAGGATTCAATTGTCTGGCAATTTCAAGTGATGGACAAACTCTTGTCACTGGGTCTGAAGATACATCTGTGCGTATTTGGGATATGCTGAGTAAAACCCAACTAGCATGCCTCACTCAGCATAAGTCTACTGTTTGGTGCATTGCTTTGTCACATGACAACAGGTTTGCAGTGTCTGGATCTTTGGACAAGACTCTCATTCTCTGGGATATGAAAAACAAGTGTTCTAAAAATCTTTACACTGGACATATATATGCTGTTTATACTGTTGCTTTAAATCATGATTCTAGCAGAATCGTGTCGGGAAGTGATGGAAATGAAATTATTTTATGGAAAACTGATTCTAATGAATGTTTGAGGAGGATTTTTGTTAGTGATCAAGTTTGGTGTGGAGTTACCTTTGCACAAAATAGTTATTATGTAGGAATTGGAAACTCTTTAGTAATCTGGGATTTAAATTCATTCTCAAATATTTTATCCATAAAGGCCCATGATAAAGCTGTTTCAACTTTAGCATTAACAAAAAACGGCAAGTACATAATAACAGGATCAGATGATAAATTAGTGAAAATCTGGGAAACCAATTCTCACTCACTATTCGCAGAACTTTCAGGACACACTCAAAGAGTAAACTCAATTTCAATAACCCCAGATGATAAACTAATCCTCTCAGGCTCTTCAGATAATACAATAATTTTGTGGAACATTCAGCTGAAAACAAAAAGACATCACTACACTTTCCATAAATCCCACATATATGGAGTCATAGTTTTCAAAGACTTGATAATTTCAGCATCTCGCGATTCAAGAATAGGAATCGCGAAAATTTCTTTAAAAACTTTTGATTCTTTTTTATCAAAACAGCCATTCGAAGTAGGATCTGAAATAATAACAGAAGACTTAGCTGCATTTGGAAGTGCGAATCAAGTAATAATAAGCGATTTAAACAATAAAAAACCTGATATTGTGCTTCAAGATCATGAAGGACTAGTGCAAGCTGTAGTAATTTCTTCAAGAATGAATTTTTTAGCAAGTTCTTCACTCGGACGAAAAAAAAACTTAATTCTTTGGGATTTTAAAACAAAATCAATTTTGTCTGTAATGAACGGCCATGAAAATTCTGTATTTTGTGTAGACATTTCAAATGACGAAGAAAAGATGATTTCTGCAGATTTCTTCGGAACTGTCAGACTTTGGGATGTTTCTGATCGAAGACAAGACTTTTGCTTTTTAGGTCATTCTGGAAGAGTTTATTCAGTAAAGTTTATGAAAAATAGAATGCTTGCTGCTTCTGGAGGAGAAGATCAAAAGGTGATGGTTTGGGATGTTGTGAATAAATCTAGATATGCTTGTCTCGCTGGGCATATGAGTAGTATCTGGAAAGTCATGGTCAGTGGGGATGATAAGTATTTTGTGTCGGGAGATTTGAAGAGTGGAATTTATGTTTGGAATATTGCTGAAATGAGAAAAGAACATGATTTTAAAAATAGGCGTGAAGCGAAAAGTTGGCTGAAAAATAATAAAAATATTGAGTTTGAGTTGAGTAAATATTTACATTAGGTAATAATTAGAAATTAAGGGTTTTCAATGATTAGTTTGATTACTTATATCTAAAATTTAATACTTTTAAATAAATATATTTTTCAGTCGGCTTAAATTCAATTTTTTACGATTCCATTTAGAATAAACTTAAATTTCGTGACTTCTTGAATATTGTATATCCATTTTTCTAGATATTTGTAAATATTTTAAGTTCTGATAAACTAATTAAAATTTTGGAACGACAGCAATTATTTGTTAAATAATAACCCAGTCTAATTTATCAATATTATCTTGGAGCTGCCAAGATCTTTAATTATATTTTGAATTTCTTTATTTAAATTCTTTCTAAAGATAATCATTAATAATAAAAAAATTTCCAACTTTTTTAATTTTTTGTCTAAAAGAAATTATGAATTTATTCAATTGTGATAAGTTTAAGTATTAATAAGTATGTTAATATTTAATAAGTATCAATAACCATTAAATGTAATTTTAAAAATTAGAGACACTAATTTGAAATTTTTTGGGTTTGTTTAATATGTTAAATCAATAGAACTAGATGATTGTGCAGATTTTGTATATGATGAATATGAGTTAAAGGCTAAAATATTATTATTCTATGCTATTGAGTTTTGATTATATACTGTTGATATTCAACCATTCTTTCAAGTTGATTTTCAATCAATAAATTCTGCCTATCTTAAGTTTTCTTTCTTGATAAATATTCATTTATTTTAAATACAGATAGCCCAATAGTACTATATTCATTAGTTGATTCTGAATTTTGTATCAATCTTTTACATATTTCTTCAATAAATGAATGCAACTTGAATATCTAATATATTTCATAATATTCCGAATATAAAGTATTCTCTGGCAAAGCTGTCAAGCCGTTCAGTTTTAGGGCGTACATCAACAGACCTAAAAAACCATCTCCATTTATTAAGAAACCTAAAGTCTAAGGAAAATGTTTTGGATGCTTAATTTGATTTCAATGAGATTTGAGTATATTTGTCAGAAAAGATGAAAGCTTTAACCAAGATATTCATGATGAAGATGCCATAATCTTAGTATTCAATCTTAGAATAAGTAGTATAAAAAAAGACAAAAGATTCAATCAGAATTATCAAGAAAATAAGAAAATTAATGTTTTCTTCATCAATATATATCATTGGGTATTGATTTCAGCATTTACATATAGGTATACTTAAAGTAAGAAGTTTTTCGTTACAATCAAATCTCAAATAAAAAGTCACTTTATTTTAATCATGATCTAAGAATTACTCATATAATAAAAAAACTTTAGTTCGATATTAATTAGTAGGATTATAAGTTAAAATAATCGATAGAATATACTCAGTGTATATATTATTTAGTTCTAATTTGTATAAATTTTACTTCTGCTCATATTTACTTGAAAATAATATCTCCTGTTAATTAATCTACTAAAAATAATTTCTTTACCCTGATAATCTACTTTATATAAAAAAAATCTCAATATCTCACAAAGACTCCATATAAAGATTTAGTTCAAAGGTAATTTTCTATCATTATTTAAAACCTACCTAAATATTTCCGATTATCTCTCATTCCTTTGCATCATCTTGCTAAAAAATCCACTTAACTCAAGAGAAATAAATAATCTCAACACTAAAACATTCCTATATAAATGGGAGCCAGCAACTCATACGGAAACATCGCGATCCAGTTAGAAGGCGGCAACTACTCCTGCGGAAAAGAACTAACAGGAGTGATTCACCTGTCCTTAAAATCCCCAGTTCCATCCTCAACACTATTCCTGAACTTTTTCGGAAGAGAAAAGACCTTCTGGGGAGAAACCAGGACCGAAAGCTCAACAAATGCAGACGGCACATCATCATCAAATACCGTAACAGACACCTACTCAGGTAAATCCATCATCTGCAACTTTTTCTTTCCTTTATCCGAGTTGAAATCCGGTCTTCGAGCAGGTGGCTATTCTTTCCCCTTTTCATTTCTTATCCCACCCCAACTTCCCAGTTCTTTTTCATATGACCAAAGTGGAAAGGCAAGCATCACCTACAAGTTACGAGGAATTCTCCATTCAAATTCATCAAAACTCATAAAAAACTCTTTAAAAATCTGGTTAAAGTCTCCACTAGTCAACTTTACCTCAAATCTTACACAAGAAAGAATTGCACAACTGAAAACTGGATGTTTTCAAAATTCAGGATTTTGTAAATTAAGTGTTTTTTACCCTCAGGATTGTTATAGTCCTTCACAGGTTGCACGTTTTAACGTGGAAATCGATAATACTGCCTCGAAGGTTGATGTCACTGGAGTCAGATACAGGTTTTACTGGGCTTTGGCCATTAGGAGTGATCATGGAAGAAGTCATTATTTGAACAAGACTTTGATCAGGGATCGAGTTTGGCATCGAGTCCCTGCTGGAGATAAACTCATTCAAACATCGGCTGTTGAAATCTCTGTCAATTTACCGACTTTGATGAAGGATCTGATGATGATGTGCTCTACAAAGGCGAAACTTATTGAGTGTCTTTATCGGGTTGAAATTGAAGCGGAACTTGATGCTAGTTGTGTTTGTTGTGGACAGAGACCTTGTATTGAGAGTTTAATTTTTATTGTACCTGATGAAGTTTTTGTACCTTCTGCTCCTGATGCTCCTAATGATTGGAACCCTCAGGTTTTTGAAAGGGTTGAAGTTTCTTATGATAGGCAGTATGAAGTTGATAAACGTTAAGTTAGATTATTAATCTTTTTTATTTAGAGGAGATGAAATCGTTAATCTATCGGCTACTGTATCAAACTTCATTTTAGGATACCTAAATTACTTAAACCTGGAAAGAAATTCATCAAAGACATAAACAAGAATAAATACGAGAAAACTAAGACCTTGCAGCATTTCTTGCTATTCTAATGCAGTATCAGTTTTCGAAGCCAGATAGATTACTTTAATTCTCATTATCCTTGCCTATGAAATCCACGATTTTTTTGATTAAGAGTAAAAGATTAACACTAATGGCAGGTTTCAAGAAGTTTTGGAAGCCATATGAAAACTTATGAAGAACAAATTATCTTCAACTAAAAAAACCTGCAGACTAGAACTTGAACTAAAGTTGAAAAGCTATTAGACTCAAGAATTTTCTTAAAGATATTTTTAGTCTTGGATAAAAAGCTCTAAAACTGCTAAATAGTACCCAAGCCACTTTTTTAAATGATTCATGAATATTGTCAGTGAGAGCTAATGTTTCAAATGTCAGATATTATCTGAAAATTGTTTCAGGATAATCAAATAGATGCATAAATTGAATAGAGAAACGATTGTGTTAAAATGTCCTTTGCTGATGATGGATTGATTAAATATTGACTTTTGAATTTAAATGTTTACCTGATTTGATGAGGGTAATTTTTTGATTGGTTTAGGTTTAGCTGATTCAATCTGTGTTTTCCTTTTAAATACAGGTAAAGTTTTACCCTTTCTGCATGTAGAGAAATTCGAAATCAAATTTCTTATTTTGAGTTTTCATAAGGTTTTTATTTACTTCATCTAAATTTTTTCGGCTAAAACTGTAGGTTTTTGAAAAGATGCTTATAATAAGCAGATTGAATTTATATAATGACTTACAGTTTAATATTAAATCTGGACCAAGATAATACAGTAAATTATCAACTTAGATAGTTGAACTTAATGATAAAACTAAAAAGCAGTTAGTGTCTGAATAAATAATTTATTTTAATCAAATTTATTATATCTTATCTAGAATTATTTATCCAAATTCATATATCAATGAAACCTTCCCAAAACAAATCACACAAAAATTCAATCTCATAATTAACCAACCTCACAATTCCAATCTACAAACCCAAACCAAATCCTCCAAAATTCTAAAATCCAATCATCAACCCCATCAATCTATTTCCAAAAATATTCTAAACTTCCTCACTATTCGCATCTAAATAATTCTCTTAATGTCAGATACTCCTGGTCGCTGGACCCCCGACACGCCAAGGTCAATGACGCGTTCAAACCCATCCCTTCACAAGAGCATATCAATCTACCCAGAAAGCCATTCAAGAAAGAACTCAATAGTTTTAAAGAAGTTTCCAATCTTCAAGTCTCCTTCAAACTGCGAGATTCCCAAAAGAACCTTTAAAGCTTTAACCGTATACGAGCCGTTTATTCCAAAAGTCTCTTTACCTCCAATAAGAAAAGACCCGATATTCGGGAAAACAAATCATCTAAAAAAGCGAATCAAGATAAAAAAACAGCCACAAACATTGTTGAAAACGAAAACTTTATCAGTGACTCAAATATTAACTCCAATAAAATCATTTAATTCCTAAGCTTCCCGAACCATTTTACCTAATTCTAAATAATTTTCCCCTTAATGCAAAATTCTTCGTCTATGCCTAAACTGCCGATGCCAATTACCTCAAACTTAAGAAAAGAACTGAAAAAAATCCTACCGACAGGAGCATCACAGAACAAAAGATGCACAGAGCCAACGATTCCGAAGAAAAAGCAAAATATTCTTGAAAAACGAAGATTCACACTTGAAGACCAGTTAAAATATACTAACCCTGCTCTTTGTAGGTACCTTGAAGAACATTTTAAAATAGATGACCTTCAATCGAAATCACCATTTGCCCTGCCTTCAACAGTAAGAAAAGTAAGTCAAGGGCTTCCTAAGTACAGCCTTACCCCAGACCGTTCTCCTGAAAAGATTCAAAAGCAACTTACGAAAAAATTCGAAAATGAGACTAATTTTTCTACTCCTCTTAAAAAAAATAGCGAAAACTTCAGAAGCTCGCAAAATCTTTTGATTATCAATGGAATCATGGATGCTTGTGATGAAGTTAAAAGTCCAAAACATGTGATTAATCCGAAAAATGTTAGGAAATTCACAGGATTTGTGAAAAAAGTTATTGATGATATTGATGATGTTCTTATTGGAAATCCTGAAGCTCTTAATAATCGTGTTGAGGATCATAGAGGATTTAAGGAATTTTTGGCGAAGCAAGGACTTAAAAAACTTGTGATTGAAAAAAATGAGAGAAAAAAAATTTTTTATGAAAATCGGGGAAGGACTGTTAGTGAACAGAGAAATTTTCTAGGTTAGATATTTGATTAACTTATAACTATAAAAATATTAAAAAACCAAAAAAGTGCAGAAACTCCGAAAAACTTTCAAAATAATTCTTGGAATAAAACAACCCAGCACTTTTAGAGCAACTATCAATAACACCACTTTTATACAAATTCCAATACAATCTCTGCGAAGTGATATTAGTATAAAAATAGTAATCAAATTTCTTAATAGAATCACATTGATACAAGTACTCAGGGTTATCAGTATGCGCCAAGTCCCCCGAGCACGAGCTTTCATTATAATCAACTCGAATAGTCCAATCAACATTAGAAAGTCCATCAATAAAAGGGCAATACCCTTGACCAGCACTACTTCCAGTGACCCCTTTACAAAGACAAGGTTTTTTCTTATGCAACTTTCCAGAGTACTTAAAATAATACAAGCAATTCATTCCAATTTCACATTCATATCCAGAGTCAATCAAACTTTCATCACTTTCATCTTTTCTAACTTCCAAAGCATCACAAACTCCATCATTCAAAAAGTAACTCAAACAAAATTTTTCATCAGTCGCATTTTCCCCTAACCCTAAAGAAAACAACTTGACACAAACTCCTGAATTACATCCACTTCCCGCAGGACATTCATCATCTTTTTGACAGAAATCACCGAGATCCACATAATCCTTGCAAACCTGGTCACAGTAAAGTCCAGCTGAGCATTCTCCTGATTCACTGCAGGCTTCTCCTGACTTTTTTCCTTCACAGATATCTTCAGAACATTTACTTGTCAAGCAGTTTGAATCTGTGCAGCAAGGCCAACCAGCAGGATTTTTGCCTGTTCCCCAAAGTTGAAAACATTTGATTTCTTCTTCTTCTTCACATTTTCGGTCTGTGAAATCTCCTTCGTCTGAAAGGTCTGAAGATTTTATTGGGCAGGAAAAACCTGAGGAACATTTGGAAATTTTTATATTTGAATTGGAGACTTTTATGCAGTAGGGGGATATTGTTGAGTCGCAGATTATTTCTGTGCAGTATTCGGAGTCTAGACTGAAAACTTGGAAGAGAAGGAAGATTATCATTATTATTGGGGAGTGAAGTGGATAGATTTAAATATGAAATGGAGAAACACTATAAGTTGATTACTCTTGGAAGCTATGGGGTTGGAAAAACTTGCATTTTGATGCAAGCTACTGATTCAAGTTTTGTGTTTCCTTCGAATTATATTTGTACCATTGGAGTGGACTATAAAATTAAAACTCATCATTATTCTGGACAGGTTTACAAGTTCACAATTTGGGACACAGCTGGTCAAGAAAGATTTTACAACGTGAATCGATTTTACTTTGATGGGTGTCACGGTGTTATTTTAGTTTATGATGTGACTTCTTACGAGTCTTTCGAAAAGATTCCATCATACATCGAAGATTTCCAAAACCATTGCGTAAGTAAGACTTGTTTTGTCCTAGTTGGAAATAAAAGTGATGCAAAAGGAAGACAAGTACTTCCTGATGAGGGTCAAAAACTTGCAGCAAAATATGAAATGCCTTTCATTGAATGCTCAGCCTTGACAGGGGATAATATTGAAGATATTTTTGATGCGATTTTGCAGCAGATGCAAGAGAAAAGCATGATCAGCAGTGAAAGCAAAAGCAGTTTTTCAATTCATATTCCTAAGAAAAAGAGAAAATGCTGTCTTTTTAGTGAATAGGAAGGTAAATATTAATGATTTAAGAGTAAGGCATTTTCAAGATGAGTTTAAGGTAAAATTTAGAGTTATTGGAAAGCGAAATCTCATAGATTATCTGATCAACTCTAACCTTATGTAAAACATCATTATAAAATGGAACAAAGCAGAAGATTCGAAGTCAAAAAGTGGAACGCAGTCGCAATGTGGGCCTGGGACATCGAAGTAGAAAACTGTGCAATTTGCCGCACTCACATTAGTGATCCATGCATAGATTGCCAGGCAAATCAACAGTCAGCACAGTTAGAAGAATGCAACGTGGCCTGGGGGGTCTGCAATCACGCTTTTCACTTTCACTGCATATCCCGATGGCTGAAGACTCGACATGTCTGCCCACTGGACAACCGAGACTGGGAATTCCAAAGATTAGGTAAATAAATATCTATAAAAGGGTTCGGGTCCTGGGAGCTCTGCATGGTCGGACAAGCCTCAGCGTGAGCTGCATGCAGAGACCAGCGACCCCGTCTGAGCCCTCAGCTTAGCTGAGTAGATTTTTCACAAAGGTACTGGTGTTAGGGTGCTAACGTTTCCGGAGTGATGCTCAAGACAACCCACTAATCCTCTCACAAATCCTTGAAATACACAAAGAAATTATTCTAATCTATTATGGGAGCATCAAAACTAATCAAACTTTTAACCTTGATACAGCTAAAAGAGGATTATTTATAAATATGAGTATCGGAGTTCCCATCAAACTTCTGCATGAATCTGAAAACCATGTCGTCACCATCGAGTTGAAAACTGGAGAAGTCTATCGAGGGTACCTGGTTGATGCTGAAGACACCATGAACTGCAGACTTGAAACTGTGACTTATACTTCCAAAGAAGGGCATGTTCAGATACTCGAACAGGTTTATATTCGAGGAGCACAGATCAGATTCGTAATCGTTCCTGATATGTTCAAAAACGCTCCAATGTTCACTAGAATCAAACAGACTGCCACTGGAAAAGGAGTGGCCATCACTCGTGGAAGAGGCTTAAGAGGGCGTCAAAGATTACTTACTGAAAGTCAAAGAAGCAAAACAATGCCTATGCCTCTGAAGAATGAACTCAGGTTTTAGTAGTTATTAACAGATTACATAGAAGCCCATCGTTGAATCACCTAGATGCATCCTTTTCTAATCTAAACATCCAATTACTCTAACTCCTTAAAAAAAATATAATTTTATCTAATTACTTAATAAACTGAAGTTAGAAGTCGGATCACTGTTAATCCTAAGATGCATTTTGATATTCCCAGATGCAAACTGAGTACTCGCATTAGTTTCCAAGATACTCTTATCAAGTCTCAAAGGTTTCCAAGGTTTTCTCTCAAAGCTAGCATTATCAAGTCCAGTGACATATTCCGAGTACCTTCTTCCCATTTTCCAGATCTTTCCAGTATAAGGTTTATTCTTTTTTTCCTCTTTTTTCATCATATTCGCGACGGTTCCCTTATTTAAAAACTGATTTCTAAGAACTGAGTGTCTTCGATGCGGATTTGGCTGAAAAGAATGAAGACCTGAATCGAGATGTCTTTTGCAGGGACTTTTATGAAAAATCACTGAAAACTCGTCATTTTGGACTGAAACATGTCGAGTTGTTTCTTTTGAAGTGTATTTGTTTTCAGTGATTAGAAGAGGAGGAAGAGAAGAAGACTGCACTATGGCTCCTTTCGTCCAGACCTTGGCCGGGGAGGAGATTTGAGTGTTTCTGATCTGCGGCAGTTGGGTCCTTTCGAAGAAAATTCTTTTCTGGGCAGAGCTGGCAGTGGTTTCAAAGAGTCTGACTTCTAGACTATTCGTGACGACTTCACTTAGTTCCCGCTCTTGTAAAAAAGGTAAAATCACTGTTTCTTTCAGGTCTTTCACACCGTAAGCCTTCTTACAAATAGAAACCTTTTCCTTAAAAACCTTCAAAGCCTCTTCTTTTTCTTTTTTTAACCTTTCAAGTTCCTCTAAGGCCTTTTGTCGTTCTTCAGCATTTTCAGGAAGTTCAGTTTCATCTTCATCAGAATACTCAACACTAAGCGAACGAGTGAGACTTCTCATAATAGGACTTTTATCAGATTTCACAGAAGTCGTCATCATTTTAGCAAATTTTTCCTTATTCAAAAGTGCAGTTTTTCTTCTTTTCATCCTTAAAATCTTATCCTTAAGTATCCGAAAGTTAAGTTTTTTAGCTTTCCAAAACTTTTTCACCTTCAAAACAGCCAAATTTTCCTTAATCTGCACTAATCGAGCCTCTCTATTTTTTTCAAATAAAATCGACTCAATTTTTTCATTACAAGCAAATTTCAACAAAAACCTTCGAATCACATCAGAGGCCTTTTTGCTTTTCGCCTCTAAAAACACATAATAAGTTCTAATAAGTCTGTAAAGTTTCACTCGAAGTAAGTATCTTTTAACTGCTCTTTGAATGGTCTTCGCTGCGGACTCTACCAGGTCGCCTAAATGAAAAAAACAAACTTTTGCAGTTTTTAAAGACTCCTGGATTAAGAAGTCTGTTCGCAACTCGCGCAATGACAGGATCTGAAGACTTGTTTGAAGACGAGTAAGAAAACCTCGAACGTGTCTTTGAATGCAAATCGCGGAAGAGTGAAGAAGATGCTCTTGATACTCGTGGTCTGACATCAGGTCTTTCTTTATTTTCACCCACTTTTCGTGGGTTTTTAAAGCTAATGATGCTAATTTTTTTGAGGTTGATTGAGTTTCGAGTTGGGAGAATTTGTCGTTGAGACTTTTGAGTTTTGACTCTTGTTCTTGTCTTGTTTTTAAGTGCTTTGAGTAGGACGTGTCGCAGAAAAAAGCGTTTTTTCGGTTGAAGAAAAGGGATGACTCGCCGTGCCAGGACTGGAAGTCTGATAAGGTTTTTGGTTTCATTAGAAATATGTGGGTTTTTATTGATTTTAATAGGGAAGAATTTTTGGAATTTTGGGTGGTTGTTAAGGGTTATATGATTATTCAACAACATAAAATATAATCACTTTGATTTTTCATTACTTCTCACGAAACTCAAGCTAACTTCAGACTTTGACTGATTTTCATCATCACCATCTACTCTTTTCTCAAGTTCTAAAATAATCTCATTAATATTTTCGTCCTTATCTTCAGGTATTTTAAATTCCTTAACACTAATATTTTGAACAATATCCTTATCCTCATCCTTCCTCATTTCAGTCATAGTTCTAATTTTCTGTCTTTCAATATTAGAAAAAATAAACAAATCCTTATCCTTCGACAAGTTCTGAATATTACTAAAGCTCTCAACAGCATTATTCTCCAAAAACGTCTGAATAATCACAGGTCTTCCTTCAGGAGGTTCACTACCATCCACTCCCCTATTCTTCTGATTAGAAAACCTGCTAATTTTCAACTTAAAATCATCATCAATCGCACTGGAATGTTCTCCAACATCCGATCCAGTCACTTTACCACATCCTAAAATTTCAAAAATTTCCAAATCACTTTTCCCTTGTTTTTTCAAATAAAGCACAACACGTTCCTCAAGTTTTCCGACAAACAACTCAACCGAGCTAAGTTTTTTCTTCATAGCATCAAGTTGATAATCGCCAGCAGTAGACTCAAGCATTGAAATAGTTTTTTTCGACAAAGTATTTCTTATCTTTCTGATACGTCTTTCATTAGTTTTGCTGTTATTTCTAAAAAGTGAGTCACTTCCAGCAGAAGAAGGGTGTCGTTCATGGTTATTGACACTTCTTGCGATATTTTTAGTTATATTGTGATTTGTTACTGCCTCTTGCATCATTTCAGTGAATTTCTTTCGTCTTTTATCAGCCTCGTCGATTATCTTGTCTTTGAAACTTTCCTCACAGTTGCTGAGGACTTTCATGAAAAGGTCCTCGCGGCCGAGAGCCATTAATTCAGTGTCGCGCCCTGCGCGACCTCCGAAGTCGTGGGTGATTGACAAGATTATCTCAACATCGCCGTAGTAATCGCCTTCTTCTATTGTTCCTATCGTTATCATTTCTTTGTTTTGGGTCTTTACTAGGTTTAATTTTCCTTTTGTCAAGAAATACATCTCGCCTGAATATTGTCCTTGGTAAAAAATGAATTCTCGGTTGTTGAACTTGAATGGCTTCAGGTGGGAGAGAATCACGTTTATGAAACGAATTGGCTTACCGTCGAAAAAATGGTTGTCTTTTACTAGGTTTTGGTTTATTATGAACTTTAGTTGAAGGGAAAGCTTTCGTGGAAGGGACTCGATTATCTCGTCTCTTTCTTTGTTTAGACGGGACTGGTCGAATAAAATTGCTGCTTTGATTTTTTTGTAGAGATTGTTTTTGATTTGGAAGGTTTTTTGAATGTCATTAAGAATATGCAGCTTGCTCTCAAACTTAGCCCTTCTTCTATCACTCTCTGACATAAGTGAAGTAATAGTTCCAACAGTATAAGAGTAAAAAAACACTCCTCCAATCATGACACACATACAAACCCCCCTTTCCAAGTTATTATCAGGAGTAATATCTCCATATCCAACAGTAGTCAATGTAGTAACAGTCCAATACAAGCTACAAATATACAAATCGAACTCATCCAAGTCCTGAACTCCATACTTAATAACCCAGTTTCTGTTTTTACTGATTTCAATAGTCGATATAAAAAACCACAAACAAGATATCAAATGACAAACCAGAAAAAAAACACTTAAAAAATAAAGCATTCTCTTCAAACTCAAAGGAATTTTTAAAAAACTAATCCCAAACCTTTCACTGAAGTTTGAAAATCCCTGGTTTTTTATCACTCTAATAATTTTCGCGATTTTTATCAGACGATAAAGTCGTGGAAGTCTTCCAAACTTAATCATACTATTCCAACTTTCTTCTTTAAAAATTTCTTGAAAGGGAATCGAGGCCAAGATATCAAAAACCATCCAAGTTTTGAAATAATTCAAAAAAATTTCTTTGTTACTTGTTTCGATCATGTCCTGGGTCTTGTAAAAAGCAGTGAAACAGTTGATAATGATATCAATCATGAAAAAACAGTCAACTATCAGGTCGAAAACTCTCCAAAATTGTGTGTCTTTAGATGGAAAAGCGATTCGATAGGGAATCACTGTGATTGTGTAGAACATTACCCTGAATGAGGATTACATCACTACCAATACATCCCAGATTATCTTGAAAGTGTCGTCGGGGTAGATTATCCATTTGAACTCTGAAAAACTACTACGTTCTCGGAACCTCTTTATAGGGTCTGAGTCTAAAGCATCGTTTATCATTGAAACAGCTCTCATTACTTTCTGGTCAGCTGTTATTAGTTTAGAATCTCGTCTACGGTAGTATGCTGAGGATGATCTTGGATTTACCATTGATCCGTTTTCGTGGTTATCGTCGCCTTCGTAGTCGTTTTCTAGAGGATTGTACATTGAAGTGTTTCGTAAAGCTAATGTTGCCATTAAAATTATAAGAACTACTAAATATCCTTGATTAAACTAATATTCTAACTACCCCCGATAAGACCTATGAGCACTAGGCGAGCGTTGATGATACGAGTCATGTCTCGGAGTTTCCCACGGCG
Organism: Stentor roeselii; assembly: GCA_006503475.1. Taxonomy (NCBI): domain Eukaryota; phylum Ciliophora; class Heterotrichea; order Heterotrichida; family Stentoridae; genus Stentor; species Stentor roeselii. The sequence continues at coordinate 86,207 of RSEH01000046.1, read as the reverse complement.
AAAACATTTCCTGCGCAGGTGTACTAAGTCCATATCCCGGCGAATGAGCAGCAGGTGTCTTAATACTATCTTGTTTCAATATCGAGATGCTATTTTCTCCACTTTTCAGCAGTTCACAAGCCTCAACATCAACAACGATCTGTTTGCTTGAAGTGCAGAGTTCAACTTTAGCTTTATTATCATTCACATCAACAACTCTTCCAGAAAATCCTTTATAAGGCCCTGACTTTAAAATAATTTGTTTATTTTTCAGCTCTGAGCGTTTTTTATCGTCTTCGTCAATAGGTCTGCTGTCAGTTCCGAGAAGTAAACAAAATGAAGACTTCATTGGGACGATCCCGAATTCGCCTTCGTTGGGGATTGAAAGAAATAAAACGCCTCGAAGACTGTTTTTGATTGAACCGATTTTGTTGTAGAGAGGACTGCGACTTTGACAGATTTTTACCATGTCTCCTCGGCTTAAGGAGTTCTGGTCGCGGTCCAGTGATGCGCTTTGGTTTGAAGAGTATTTTTTGCTTATTTCGTGAAGCCATACGTTTTTTGTCTCGCCGCTGTTCATCACTGCTGTCAGGTACTCGGAATCTACTTTTGTTACTAGACCGAAGGTGTTGTCGTTCATTAGTGAAACGATGTCGAAGACTTTGTAGTTTGACGTAAGGGATTGACCGGAACTTATTTCTTCTGTTAGTTTTAAGTCGTTGCACAAACAAGTAATTACCTCCTTACTCACATCACATAAAATATCAGCAGAATTTTCAGCAGTATGAGCAATCATACCAGTAATCCCTGCATATCTCCCATCAATGACCTTGATATGATCACCTACTTCAAAAAACTTGCACAAATCACTAGAAGGAAATTCATATCTTTGTCCTTTCATATCATCAACATGAGGAACAATCGAAATCATTCCATCTGAATTTGTGTGAACAGTTCCCGTCAAACCCCTTACGTCACCTTTGACAACTTTTACTTTATCTCCCTGGACAAACTGAATCTTTCTACCTTGGGCGAAAGGGATGCTTTCTTGCACATTTTCTTTGTTTGTAGCTTGAAAGACTTGAATTTCAGCTAAAGTTGGGTTGATTTCACTTGCTTGGAGACTTCTAAGCGACATAAACTTATGCAAGAATCCAGAATGAAACTGCATCCCATTCCAACAATAAAAAAACTGTCCCTGTTCAGCTCCATCCCTTTTCTTTTCAGCATCTCTAAAATCCTGAGGATTAAAAAGTTTACAAGGTGGTCTAATCCTTTTATTCCCACTTTTCCTCTGTTGTTTTTTGACTCCTCCTTCTTCCAGCCTGGGTACAACCCTGATCATGGCCCTTCCTCGATGTTCTTCAAGACTAACAATTTGTGCCAAGTCTCCTTTATAATCCCCTGACCTAATCCTAACAAAAGACCCAGGTTTAATATGCAATTTCTGAGCTTTTTCCATAGCAAAAACCTCGACCATTTCATTATTCGGTACAAGTTTAACCTGATTTTCATACAACATATGCATTCCTCTAATCCCAAGCACAACATGCTGCATAGAATAAGCCTCAACATAAATAAAATCTTTCACATGATTCGAGGCAAAAACTGATAAAACCTGTAAAGGGTCTCCTTCAAGTCTTTTATGAAGAGCTTTATGAAGTAAGTTAATAGCGGCTTCTCTTTCTTTTCCCTTCTTGCATCGCACTTGCCATAACTTCGCATCGGAAACAGCGGGAAGGCGAATCTGGTCGCCTAAATCACTTAACTCTCGTGGAAGGGCACCGAACTGTCGCTGTGTTCGTCGCTCGAGGTCTGCAGCGATCTCTTCTGGAGTCCGTGTGTCGATTTGCATTCGCCGTCTGTCGTACATCGTCGCCAAATTTTCTGCTTCTTCTCGCTCGCGCTCGAAGCCGTCTTCAAGACTTGAGTTGTCTTCGTTGTCGGTCACGGCTTCGTCGTCGATGAATTTACTTCGAGTGAAGTTTTTTTTCTTTTTAGTTCCTTTTGATGTTCGCTTCTTTTTACGCTTTTCTTGGATGTAGTCTTCGGAATAGTCGTAGTCATCGGAATCACTGGACATTTATTATTGGTTCGGATTGCCTTGCTGGGTTTTATTCGTTAGTTTATTAGGGAAATGGATTTGAGTCTGGATTGGAAGGAGTTTTTGGCAGGGTTGAATGGGGCTTTAGAGGATTTTAGGAAATTTGGGTGGTTTTGATTTTTTTTGTTTTGGTTGAGAAGAAGGCTTTTACACAGGGTTATTTTTTGATTTTTGTGATGAACTTTGATGAAGATTTTGAATTTTATTGATTTGGTTGTGAAAAGTTTTCTATAGAATTTTAAAATTATTATTATATTAGCAAGTCTTGTGAAAACTCAGAATTTTTATGTTTAATTTTAGATTTTTAGCTTTGTTTAATTATAGTAGAGTTTTAGAATTTTGATAAGGAGCAGGATTGAATTTATGATTTTTTTAATTTTTTAAAGTTTATATGATCGATCTAGTACTTTTAATGTGCCAACTTGAATAATTTATTTTTGATTACTTAAGAGTTTCATAGAATTTCGATATTTTTTCTTTTTATTTTGAGCTATTCTTTAACTTTAAATACGTGTTTTATAGATCGATATATCAATATATAAGAGTATTAAATTTACCCTTAACCGAGAAAAAGCTGTTTTAATATCACTGGGAAAATTTTAGGGATTAAGCAATAAATAACAGTCTTCAAACAAGTTATCAAAATTCAATAAAAAAAGCAAGACACATTGAATATAAGTGGCCAATTTAGTTAAGATCGTCAAAAAAGCTTCAAATCACGAATCATTCCAAAAATAGTGTCTAGCATAACTCAAAAATCATCAGAAGTTCTTGAAGATTTCCAGAAGAACTAAACAAAAAATCGTTAAGACTGGGGCTCTTTATAGCATAATTTCCATCAAGGAGTAAAAATATATGACCTGAAGTCTTCCAGAGACAATATGAGGTTGTTTATAGAGTTTTGAAGCTTAAAACTCATATATTTTGAAGTCAAAACCTTAATCAATGAGAAGCTTGAAGACCAGTTCATCAACACCTTAAATAAAACACATTTATTAAGATAAAAAAAATTTCAATTCTTTAGACTAATCAATTTTCAAAGTATTAAGTTCATATTTCTTCTTCACCACAAAAAACTTATAATAAAACATCTCAATAAAAATCCTAAATCTTAAAATAATCTAAAAAAAAATGCAAAAGTCTCTCTACAAATACCTATTAGCAGGAGCAGGTGCAGCACTGACAATGTACGGTCTTTACTACCTGACCGAGCAAACAGAAGTAAAACCTTCCTACCTAAACTTACCCCGAGAGTCACTTCTTGATCTTCTAACCTCCTTAGACCAAGAACTAACTCCTTATATAATAACCCTAGCCACATTTTCAAAGAGCATTCAAGCTAAACTCGGCACTTCAAACATTCTTCAAGTCAGCGAAATAATCGAAAAACACAGTCCAATAGTTTCCGACATCCGAAGAATCGAAGTCGAGGTCTGCCTTCGTTTCAACCTAAAGCCAGATCAACTAGAAGACCTCTGCAAAACTCTTTATTCCCAAGACCACGAAATTCAATCACATTTCACTTCCTTGAAGTCAAAACTAAACTCTGCCTACTTAGGACAAGTTCCAGTCCTATCTTCATCACTTCCAGAAAAAGTGACTCCAGAGATTGTTTTAAAAATAATAAAAGAGCTTTACGAGGTCACTATTTACATGACCTATAAACACACCTTTAAGATTATCAGGTCAGGTAAAAGATTCTCAGTTAATTCTCCAGAATACCAGGAAATCTCAGCCCGGATGCATGAAGAAACAGAAAAAATCAAAGAAAAAATCTTATCAAGATACTCTTTTAACGACTTTCCTCTTCCTGCGAAGACTATTCTTCATCAAGCCCTTCAAACTTTCAAGACTTTCGAGTGGTTCCTTCAATCTCTTACAGATCTTGAGAAAGACTTCCAGGAAGCTTTACAATCAATCACGTTAAAAACTTTCCCAGAGTCAGAGTTTTTAAGACTTTCAGAAAAATTCGAAGAAAAGTTGATATGGGAGTTGGAGTCTCCAAGAAAAGTAGAAGAAATCGAGGTTTATGAGTACATTAATAACTAAGTTAACGTAACAAGTGCCTTTAAGTCATTCGCGTTGAAGTCAAACGCGAAAACTGTTGATTTTTTCACAAAAAAAACGAGTTTATTTTGAACCAAGACACAAGAAGGGCTGTACCAGTTTTCCTCTTCAAGTGTTTTCATCTCAACATAAGACATTTTTGCAGAGTCAAAGTGTAAAACTTTATTTCCTTGAAAAATAACCATCTGGTCCTCCACACTTGCCATTAAAGTTCTGCCAAGTTGAGGAAGTCTCATGCGGAGAAGAGAGAATTTATTACTCACAGTGTTGTAGGCTTCAATTGAGTCAGCGTTTTCACCTCCAGCGACGTAGATCCTGCCACGATGGACACAAGCAGAGCAGAATTCACGAGCGACATTTAAGTTTCCGACCTTTTGCCAGGTGTCAGTCATTGTCGAGTATTTTTCACAGTCTTTGACTGGGTTGCCATTAGAGCCGGCGATTGAATAAATAAAGTTTCCCACTCTAACCATGGCATGATGAAAACGTCCAACATTCATCGGAGTGCCAGCAAAGGTGGTGCCAGTGACATAGTCCACAATCAGAGTTTGCCTCCGCGAAGCCAACGCGTATCCCCCAGTAAGGACCAATCCTCCATCGCTGCTGAAGCACCAGACACTACCTTCAAGTTCCTGACTCTTATGAGGAATGAATGCCGATGACGTCTCACCCGATTCAATATTGTAGCTTAAAAGACATTCACTTATCTTATCAATCCAAATCAGTGATTTCGGCATGTCTTTGAAAAGAGTCCTCTTCGAGACTAGACTTGTTGATGACTTCACTAAAGTACTTCTTCTCTTATCAGGAGGACTATTGTAAGAAATTCTTTCGTAACGTGAACTGAAACGAGGGTTTTCCAGGGTGTTAACTGAAAAACGAAGACGTGAAAAAGGTTCACCTTCGTCGCCTGAGTTGGATTCTGTGTTGTTGTACTTTAAAATAGTAAGGTCTGGAGAATTTTCATCGTTTTCAGCTTCTTCGCAGGTAGTTTTAGCTGGAGTTTTAAGGGTTACTGAGAATTTTACTGAGTTTTGAAGAAGGTCTTCCAGGCCTTGAACCGTTGATTCGATTGACTTGTGAGTAAGGTCTAGCTGAGTCATTTCATGCAGGTCTGCACAGAGAGCAAGTGACTGAATGACTGGATTTAACTGAAACCCTTCAGTTTCTAAAGAGTCTTCAAGTGTCCTTAAACTACTTTTCGTTTTTTCACATTGAAATTTCAAAGATTCAACAATTTTCCCTTGATTAAGGTCCAAAAGTGTTTTCAAGTTCTTAAAATGACTAGAAATCGAGTTAACAGCTGAATTAAAGAAATGGTCAACTGAAACGATTTCATTTTCAAGTCGAGTCGAAATCAGTTTTTTTGTTTTTTGCTGTTTTTCAGCTTTTTCTAAAATTTCCTTTTCACTCGCTGCCAACTTCATCAGACTGAACTCAATAAGCCGAGCCATGTCTTCTTTTAACACTGCTGGCCGATGAGGAAAACTTTCAACTTGCAGCAGATGAGGCCCGATGCATGCGACGCAGAAGAGTTGCTTTGAACAGAAGCAGATTAATTCCGCTTGTTGTTTGCAGGTGCTGCAGGAAGAGTTTGTTGAGAAGTTTATTGAATTCATTTTAATGAGGTTTACTATTGAGATGCTTTTCTTATAATGGAGAATCGCGATTGTTCTTACTTCTTGATACTTGAAGACTTTAGGGAAAATCACAGAAATCGGGTTCAATTTTCAAGGGTTGTTAAAGTTTTTGAAGTACGGGTTAAGTAGTTCCAGGTTTTTAAGAGAGAAAAAAATAAAAGTGAACTCAAAGTTCTTGAACTTCGGGAAAATGCGAAAATTATGGAAAATATTGATGGGGGGATTAGACCTTCGCTTAATAGGTATAGAGCTGTTGTTGATGGATCTGGGAAACTCACGGATTTGGAATCTGGTAACACGATCCAGCTTCCCCGTCAAAAGCTATCATACCTATCATCCAACTCCCTACTCCACCTAAACTCTAAAACCAAATCCTGCATTCCGTCCTTATCTCCAGGTTTAAAATCCTGCCTAAACCTAAAATCCCGTGTTCACCTTCCAAGTATAACCCGTTTAAAAAAACGACACTAAATTAAATGTTTTCATTAATTCCTGCATCTAATTCGTGAATTCACTGTGTTCAAAGCCATTCGAGTGCGTTTTAGTAGAAAAAGAAATGACAGTCCTTCCAATCTGCACAACTAAGTTGCAAGCCGAGTTGACTTTAACCTTCGAGCAAGTATTTAAAAGTGTTCCAAACTTCGAGTTTTTATCTTCTACAACAAAGCACCCATCAACAAACCTGATACTTGCATGCAGCCTGCTGACTGAAATATCAGAAATTCTCACATCAGCGTCGTGACCCCTTCCAAGAGTGACGACATTACTTCCAGTGACTCCAATAATATGCACTCCTTTGTTACTGTTCTTATCATTTCCCACCCCTTCAAGTACCAGAAAGGGAGACTTAGGCCTTTCGATTTTCAGTACTTCTGAGTCTTTATTATCAAGTGAAAAAGGAATAATTGACTTGCAGATTTCACAATCAATCGACTTCCACGAGAAACTCACACAATTCTCAGTATTTCGACTGATCATCCGCGAGTTCAGCCATTGTCGCAAGCATAACAAATGAATGAACTTCATGGACCCTGCACATTTACACGGCGATATCAAAGGATTGTTAGAATCAGAGTCGTTACTCAGACAAATCCTACAAATTCCTGCATCTCTTTCATTGGGAATACTTATTTCAAGGTCTTCTGAGTCCTGGGTGTTATCTGACTCTTCATCTTCAGCAGAGGTTCTCATTAAAGTGACTTTAAAGCAGACTCTTCCTAGTTTAATCACTTGTCCTTCTTTCAACAGGAAGCCTGAACCGTATTCTGTTTTCATTGTTCGAGCTACCAACCAGATCGATTCGGACTGGGGGGAAATGGAGTAGTCCTGCCCTTCTGCTTCGATTTCGCATAAAATGCTGGAGTCTTCTGAAAGTTTTTCTGATTTTAGGTGAGTTCGGATCTCAGTGCCTGAACGGCTTAGTCGACACGAGTGGGTCGTTGATAGAAGAGATTTTTGCACGTTTCTTGATTCGTAGTCGTATAGACCGTGAGAGTCTCTTGACCATGTAACTGCTTTTATGGTTAGCCTGAGTAAGACTTACGGAATGTTTGAATTTTTCATTTTTATAAAACGTTACTTTTGAGGCAAAGTTCTTAATATGGAAATTTGGATTAGGATAGATTTTTGTTGGGAATTTTAAGGATTGAGGAAATGGGTTTAAGGAATTTTTAATGGTTGATTTTAGGATCTTGTTGACTGGACTTAGACATTCTAAGCTTCTGTAGAGCTTAAACACTCCATTTATATAATCAACATTAAATTATGCACATCACTGAAACCAGATCAGGTCGCTCAACCAAAGTTCGTAAACAAGTAAAATCCTCAAAGCACGTGAAAATCATCTTCAAAGTGCTAAAAAAGTATAAAGTCGACCGAAAACTAGTCTTACCAGAGCGAGTGCAGGTTGTAGAGCCCATAAAGCGAACAGCTTACGAAGACTCATCAATGCCAGCAACTGTGAAAGCTTTTCTAGAAGCTTCAAACCGTAAAAGACCAAGTTGGATCACTCAGACCCCAGTGAAAAAGGTGCAAACCGAGGAGTATCCAAGTGAAAAGGATCAAAGTGAAGAGAACGTTTACTGTGAATGCAGACGGCCTTATTCCCCTGGCGAGCTCATGTTCAAATGTGAAGGTTTCTGCGAGCAGTGGTACCACCCAGAGTGCATGAAAATGAAGCCAGAAGAAGTGGAAAGACAAACAACAAGTAATGAAAGGTGGTATTGTCCTAGTTGCATCTATCAAGCTCAGATGATTGTTCTGAATACGAATAGTAAGTTGAGTTATAAGAAAGCTAAAAATAATTTTTAATAGATCATTGACTTGTGATTAGAAGAGTCTTTTTGAGGTTATTGAATTAGAGAATCTTTGGAAGAATGGGAGATGATTAGATATTAATACAGTTAATTACTCTAATGCACAGGATACCTCGAGGTAAGATCTTACTTCGTGGATGGTTCCAAGGTTTGCACGTGTTAAAGGCTTAAGGTTTACGTTCTTGGGAAGGTTTATAGGACCGGGGATCTTGGAAACTACTGGAGGATTTATTGTTAATTGAGCGTCTGTTTTCTTTCTGACCATACCACATCCCATTTAATTATAAACCAATTGATATATTATTGACTTAATTTTAGGAATTCGTTCACTTGAGGATTTTTATCATGGTTTCTAGAGGATTTTGATCAGAGGGAATTTGGGGATTAAGGTTTTAGAGTGAATGGGAGGTTTTAGTAAGGGAATTCAAAAATTTTAAGAGTGGTGATAGGGAATAGGAGGATTTTTAATTAGGTATGGGATGTCTGATTTTTTTTTTCATGGAAGAATTATTTTTATTAGATTTTATGAATTGATTTATTTCTTGATGATTTGACTTATGAGAGATTACCTTGAAGTTTTCAGTTACTTGAGTGCTTGACTATAGATTGCCATAATAATCTAGTTTCTAAGATTTATGAAGACTCTTCGGTTACTTACCGATATAATAAAAAATTATGTATTTTTATATGCAGAGTATAAATTAGACAAGTTTAAAACTTTAGAAAGATTCACACGAAAATTTTATATAATTAAAATTATCTCTCAATCAATGAAAATTCAAAGCTTGAGTTAACTTCGTGAATTGTTTCTAATGATTTAGAGTTCACTGATGGTAAATTAAGAAATCTGGGTAAATTAGTAGGCCCAGGTATCTCAAGTTTCATGAAAGAATGCTCTAGAATGTTTTTCTTAATTTTCTTACTAACCATGATGCATCCCATTATTTATTACCATCAAAGATATAAAAGAAATTTACATTTAGGGCTTAATATAAAAATGTTTAAGTTTTATGTATTGCATAGAGCTTATACTAAAAATCTGAATGTAATTAGTGCTATATTAACTACTAGTTCAATCATTTCTAAAATTATTCCATATCAATTAGGAACTTTATATTGAATATTTTTAAATCTATCATGTTCTAAGTATTTGTTTTAGTTTTGGCATAATGTGAGTATTTAATTCAAATAATTCTGAGAATGAAGTCAATAATCATAATTTATGTGATATCAAGAATTATTTTTAGGTTTTACAATGGAAATATTCTTGTATCATAAAAAATAAATATAGATCATGAGGTTATTATAGAAAGATTAAACATAAATCGCTGCTGATTATGTAATTTAAGATAGAAATTCGAATTAGCAAACAAATCCTGTTGATTGAAATAGTCAACTCAAAATATTAGTTAAAGTTGATAAAGTAGACTGAATATAAGTATATACTCACAATTTTGAAGTATTTGTAATAAGAACCCTTACACAAATTCCAATTCTAAACATTCATTCAAATAATTTAAATGTCGCTTCGAACCAAGAGTGATCCAAAACTAAAAAACTCTCTAGGAACCTACAAAAGAAAACTCGAAAAAATGCGTAGTTCACTCCAAAAAGTAACAAAAATTCAGGTCCCCCAGCATTCATCAAAAGTAAAAAAACCCAAAGGCTTTAACAGTCCATCCTCATCAAAAAAGGTATCAAGTCGCAAGCAATCAGTAAGAACGATTCAATCCCACAACTCTCCATTTAACGGTGGAAAGTTTGCAAGTTCATTAAAACCTTCAGAGTGTTCTTTTGAGTCTCTTGAAAAACTTTCAATATTTCAGAGATCTTCTGAAGAAATAACAGTTGAAAGTCCAGTTTTTAAACATAGACCAAGGACTAGTTTTGACTCAGCTGATGTAGAGGGTCAACTGGCTGTTTACAAAAGGCGAAATCAAGAACTTCAGATAAAAATTGAAAACCTTAAAAAAAACGTCAATATTTCTTCTAACAAAATCAAAAAAATCAGGAAAAATTCGCCTTCTTTTTCGGATTTAGACCAAAACTCTAATGAAAAAAGCTCTGTTCGAGGCTCTAACTTTTTAATTGACTTTGAGAAGGACTTTGAGAAGGAAAAGTTGAAAAAAGTTAAAAGGAAATATAAAGAAAAAGTCATTTTAATGAAAAAACAACTGCAAAATGTGTATCAGGAGGAAATTCGAGATATTCAAAGCAGACATGAAATTAAAATTAAAAATAAAATTGAAGAAGTCACTGGAGAGTATCAGAGAAAAGTGGATAGGTCTGTTAATGAAAACTTGTGGTTGAAAAAACAGAATGAAAAATTGAAGAATGTGATTCAGGAGCTTAGCTCTAAACTTGAAGTTTCGAAAAAAGTTGTAGGGAATGTTTTTGAGGATAAGACGAATGATCAGGATCGGAAGTATAATGAAATATTCAAGCAATTCATGCAACTACAAAAGGATTATTTGAAGATGAAAAATGATGGAGGTGGATTGTGCCATATGTGCAAAGCTCTTACTAACACTAATTCTCAGATATCCAGTAAAATTCATAGAATTCGCGCTTTTCTGGACTCAGAGAATAATTAACCTAACTTATTAAATTGTTTAATTAATTATTTCAAATGATTAAACTAAGCAAAAAACTCTAAACAACTAAAAATCTTCTAAACTCACTTAAAAATCTAAACACGAATTCCATTAGTAATAACTAAATTATAGAATGAAATCTGCAATAAAATGAAAAGACTATACTCAACTCAAAAAACCCCCAAAACTGAAAAAACCAGAAATCTCCAAAACCAACTTTAATAATCCTCAAAATCCTCAACCCAATCCCAAACTCTCCCAAATTTCCATTCAAAATAAACCCTAAATCCCAACCCATTCCAAAATCATTCTAGAATGTTCTAAAAACCCAAACCTCCCCCACCCTAAAACTCCCAACCTCCCATTCACCTCTCTGAAATCAAAAACAATCCATTAATTAATCTATCCATCTGTACACTAGTTCAAAAAAAACTCAATAATCTCATCATTGTCTCCACTAACCATACAAAAGTCAATATTTTCCCCTTCACCCTGAACATAAGGCGAAGCAGAGCTCCTGAAAGAATCTCCACTATCAAGCGAGCTGCATCCAACCGGGACATAATTGACGAGTTCTTTGCAGGCATAGTCATAAAAGACGAACCACAAGTCGGACCCTGGTTTGCATTTTCGTCCGAGTTCGATTTCTCCGAACTGATGAAACCATTCCTGGAAATAAGTCACGAAACTCGCTTGACTAAACAAGTGGTTTTTGTATTTCTTTCCATATGATGAAAAAATATTTCCTTTGTCGGGAACGCCTTTTGAACTCAGATGGTCAAGCCAGAACTGCTGCTCGTCTGAAGTTAATAAATGGGATACTTCTGGGTACTTTCCTTTCATGTAACCTCGGAACATCCGGAGCCAATACTTGTCTTTTTCTTCGGTCTTCTTCTTGATTGGGTCATTCGGACGGATCGGCTTACGACCACGTTTTTTTATTGTTGGACTTGATGGAGGCTTCGGGTCTGACGGGAAACTTAGCTTTGAAAGGACTTCGTCCAGCTGTGAGTCAAGACCTGAGGTTGTCAGCTTCGGTACCCATGAAGTCCACATCTCTGGCTCATTGTATAAGAATTTGTGACTCAAGTTAGAGTTCTTATCTAATTGGTCGATATACTCAATTTCTTGCAGTTCTAAGTCCATTTGATTATAGTTGAGGCTATCTTTTCATATTGAACCTTATTTGAAAATTCATTGTTAAAATAAAGGTTTGAATGTCAGATAAGCATAAATAATAATTAAGAATAGTATTACTAAAATTGTTTTAAGAGTCTAGAAGAGCTAAGAAGCTCAATTGATAAAATCTATTAAAACCCTAGAAATTAAATCCCTCACTCCCGGAACATCCAACATTCATTCAAATAATCGACAAATGGCGGACACTCGTTCTCTTCGTAAATCCCAATCAAAGCCCAAAGGAAAGACCCAAACCCTAGAAGAAGAATACATCCACAACCTTCAACAACAAGCATATTTCTTAGAACTCGAGCTGAAACTTTTAAAAGACAAAGAACGTGAACAAAAAAGCATGTTTCCCTCAGACGGTCTCGAGAACGGTCCCTTAAGCGAGAACATAATCCAGTTAAAAGGAAAATACAAGCAACTCCAAATCGACCTCGAAAAGTCAATCTCGACCTTATCCGAAGAAAACAAGTCCTTTGCAGTTACTTTCCTCACAATGCAAAAATCTCTTGAAAAAGTCAGCCAAGAACGAGCGGCAAGTGAAAAAAAATTCTCAGAATTCTTAAACTACAGCCGCGGTGAACTAGACCGTATGAAAAAAGTGCTAAACTCAGAAACCTCTGCAAAAGACGACCTTCTGAAGCGCATCACTGAAGTCTGTAAGGAAAAAGACTTAAGTCAAAACTGGGCAAATGACTTAAGACTTAAATTTAACAAACAAGACCTGACGATAAATAAAACTCAACAGAAAATCGCTGAGATTGAAGAATTCAAAAATCAAATTGTTGAAGAAAAAAATAGAAAAATCGCTGAACTTCAGGCGGATACCTCGAAACTAGAAGCAGAGATAAAAGGGAATAAAACTTTGACTAATGTTTTAAAGGAAATTGAAGAGACTGTTAAAATCATTGACGAGCTTTCAATTGAAAGGGATAATTTGACTAATAAAGTCAGGTCACTCGAGTTTTCAAAGGACTTGATTGATAAGACCTGTGCCCAGCTTAATTCTGAGAAAAGACAACTCACTTCTCAGTTAAATGAATTGAAATCTGAGATGCAGAAGGATAAAGCTTATCAAGAAACTCTTGTGGCTAAGAGGCTTAAGGACCTTGATAGCAAAGCTATTAAAAATTCTGTGCGTGACTTGGAGACTGCTAGAAAAGAAGCTGCTTTTCAACAGGATCAATTCAAGCAGAAGTCTATTGAAAATGTTGTCTTGATTGAGGAAAGGAATAAACTTGCTGATTTGTTTAAGAAAGAAAGTGATGGGTTTAATGAACAGGAAACGGAATTTTTAAAGTTAAGTGAACATGTCAAGGGACTTACTGCGGAAATGCAAAGTGCGAGCTTTGCTTATGGACAACTCAATGAAAAATTTAGTATGATGGGGAAAGAAAGGTTTAAAGTCAATGATGAGTTTAGAAAGGTTTTTAAGGAAAATTCGGAACTTAAGTCCCAGGTTATGTATTTGAGCAAACGACTTGAAATGAATGACCAGCTCAAACATCTCAATATTGAAGACTTGAAAACTTTGAATAGGTCAAATCTTCAAGTCAATGATGCTTTAGAAGTTTTAATGGAAAAGTGGGAAAATATTCAAGCTTTTCAAAAATCCCAAGTTTTTAAGTAGATTAATGAGAATTTAGTGAGTCAAACTCTAAAAACTATTTCAAGATTCAAATCTCTCTAGAAGATAGACCCATGAGGACTTATAGAAGTAAACAAGGCAGTTTGGAATATTATAAAGTTTTGATAAGGATTTGAAAATATAAGGATGTAGGCAAACATGAGCCTGCGATAATTTTAAGGTATTTTCTATACTTGGGTCAATAATTTAGATTAAATTAGAGTTCTTGAAAATTTCGGAATTTCATAAGTGCAGGCGAGTTTTGTGTAAATTTTTTTCGAATTCTTGTTTTTTTAATTGTTTTTGAAAAAAAACACTCAAGTTTCTCACTCTTAAACTTCACTTAAACACTATTCAATATGCTTATCATTCAACAACCACTGCTACCTTCGCTTAGCCAAATAAAATGAAACTAACGCCATGATTACCTAATTTTTGTCAAATCTTTCTAGAAAGATTTCAGTTTAAGAATCAAATATTTCAACAAAAAATCGATACTTTTAACTGTTTCTGGTCTCAGTAACCCTAAATCAAGTTTTTCTCTAAAAATCAGAAAAAATTTTTATATTTGACCACTAACTAAAACAGTGAATCTTGCAATACTATATAAATAATATGATGCCATTAGACACAAGAGACTCATCCACTTCCAATTCCGTATTTTCTAACATGTTCTCAATCCTCAACCCTTCAAAGGGCACCTGGCCTACAAGTATGAATCTGCCAGAGCTTTCAATATTCCCTGCACAATTTCAAAAACTTCCTAGTATCTTTCCAGAACATTCTAAAAAGAAAAGCAAGTCAATCACAGCCTGTCCTCACTCAGCTCGGAAGCACTACGCCAAAAATATGTGCAACAACTGTTATCATCGACTCGGGAGGAACAAAACTGCTTGGGACTGTGAGCACACTGATAGAAAACATTATGCAAAAGGAAAGTGCCAATTTTGCTACTTAAAACATTACAACAAACTACGACAAGAGCCAGACTTACCCACCCAAGCAATATAATAATTTTATCAAAGTCTTATTAGTTAGTATAAGAAAATGTCTGAACCATGAATTTTTCAAGTTTATTTGTTTAAATTATTTTTTTTTTTAAGTAAATTTTAGAGTTGGTTGTTGTTAGGGTTGAACTTCTTTGTTAAGAAATTTGGAGAAACTAGAAAATATTCATTTAAAATAAGGTTTTTATATTACTTAGAATGTTGCTTGAAACTTGAAATAATCAAGATAATTATTTAAAAGATCTTAAAAGTCTTCAGACTATTAAATCCACCCAATAGAATCTCTGATAAAACCACTTAACCTCTCCCTATAAATCATCCACTCTTCTAACCATGAAACCTTTAAACTTCCCAAAAAAATTCTAATAAAAATCACACTCCAATCTCTAAATCTTTAAACCCTCTCAAAAAGTACTCCAATCCTAAGATCCAACAATCTTAATTCCCTAATTATCCGTAAATCCCTAAATCCCTAATTCCAAAATAAATAACCTAAATTAAACAATATAAAGCTTATAAACCAAAGATTATTTTAAACTAAATATTCTAAACTAGTAGTTCCACCCAAGAATCCAGCCAAGCCCATGAATATAAAATATGGTGAAGAAGCTAGATAGGCTATACTCGAGGTCAGTATTTTTAGGCTTCAGACGAGGTATCTCACTTCAAAACACCAATCAAGGACTCCTCAGAGTGGAAGGAGTCAAGAGTTCTGAAGACGCGAAATGGTACGTCGGCAAGAGAGTGGCCTACGTTTACAGAGGACGTCGTTCAAATGAAGAAAAACGAATCACAAAGCATAGGAGCATCCAAGGAAGGATTATCTCAACTCATGGAAACAATGGAGTCGTTAGAGCTTCTTTCAATCACAACCTACCAGGCCAAGCAGTAGGAAAACTCGTGAGAGTCTTTCTTTACCCATACAGATCCGCCTAATCATTCTAAGTCTTAGTTCTAATTATATCATGAACTTCGTCTGACTGTTTTCATGCAGTTCAATCAGCGAGTAAAAAGTGGGATCAGCCATTCCAAGATAAATCCTCAAATTTTCCTGATCACTTTCATCAAATCCGAACCCTGAGATCTCTCCAAAAAAGTCAAGAAATTGCCTTTCCTTCAAGTTTTTCTTGTCGATGATAGTTAAAAAATCAGCGGATTCGGCAAAAGCTAAGTATTTTCCATTTTTCGAATATTCTACTTTGAGACCTGATCCAAGATAGCAGTAAAAAACAGATAAAGGCTGGGAACATTTCCTCATATCCCAGATCATCACTGACTGGTCTTGGTTGCCTGTTGCTAGTTCGAAATCATTGGAAGGGTCCCAGTCGACTGAGAAGCCGTAATCACTGTGGCCTTCACATTTCGCGACCACTGTTTCTGTCCTTCTGTCTAAAATGAAATCGAATTCAAGGTCTAAACAAGCAGCGATTAGGTTCTTATTTGATGAAAGACTGGCGTTATTGACGCAGGCATCCATCTTAAAAATCTGCAAATCCCTTTGAGTCTCAGGGTCAATAACTCTAATATGATGGTCATTATTACAAACCAAAAGCCTTTTATAAGAATCTTCTTGAAAGATCTTCACAGAATTTGTGATTTTCGAGTCCTCCTCAGACAAAACCTTAGAAAAGATAATTGAATTCGATTCAAGATACATAAGTTCTCCTTCCATCCCACCCAAAACAACATGATCATCAAGAACATCAAAAGAAACAGCAGCAAAATTCGGAGTAATCAACGATTCCATCATATTTGTCACTGGATTGTACTTCGAAAGTGTATTCGGCTTTGATTTCAGATAAATCAATTCAGAATTCACGACTTTCACGTTATTTCGTAGCTGGAAATGAGAAAACTCACAGGGAATCGGAGTATTTTTCTTGAATTCGAAAAAGTTGCACTTGTCGCTTATTGTCACTTGGCTGAGCTCTAGGCTTTTGTTTAGGTTTTTGTAAGAACTGTAAGATTGGAAACGGTTTAGACGAAGAGTCTTACGAGACCATGGCATTTCTGATGTGTAGAAATTTATTCCTTGAGGGTCTTTAGTCGTTTCGAAGGAGTAGACTAGACGGCTTTCTTTTTGGATTTTTTCTGGGTTTGGTGTGAAAGCGAAATCCATTTATAGACATTAGATGGAATGTTGAATTTTAGGTTTTTTAGAGTTGATTGTAGTGATACTAAAAATGTCTAAAGGAGAAAAAGATTACAAAGCGTAATTTAAATTCAGTACCCTACTAAAACTCCAAAAACAAAATCAAGACTACCGAGAAAAGCTAAAATCTCTTTCACAAAAACTCGACAAAATCCTCCAACAACCCAAAAAGCCTGCAGAATCCCAAGATCCTCAAGAAAAATCCCTAATAATCGAGACCCTAACCAAAAAAATCTCAATCCTCGAGTCCGAAATCAAGAAACTCCGTTCAAAATCCCCTCACCCAGACCGATTTTCGCTAGAAACGACTTTAAAATCCTACCAAGATTCCCTAAAAAAATCAAAATCATCCATAAAAGACCTCCAAAAGCAAATAAGCCATGAAAAATCTCCAGAAACTCCAAAAGACTTCTCTGAAAAGTCCTACTCCGAGCTTAAAACCGTTCGTTTAAAGTTAAAACAACTTCAAGAAAAATACGATCAAGGTTTAAAGCATCATCAAATCACTCAAGAAGAAATCCTTAAACTTGAAGACCAGCTTCTGAAGTCACAAGCGAAAAAAGTAGACATTCTTAGATTTGACTCTGCAAATAACACAAAAGACTTTGATGTGAATGAACTGAAGTCTACATTAGCTGACCTTGAGACTCAGAGGTGGTCACAAGAACATCAATTGAAGCAAGAACAGGAAAAAATGCAAAATGAAGCAGAAAAGCTTCAGGAAAGTTTGATAGGGCTTAAAAAGTACCTGAAAAGCAAAACTCATGAAGTTAATACAAAAGAATTTGAAATTAATGAGTTGAAGAGGCAGATGAGAAGCAATAGTGCCAGAAGGTTCTCGAATTCTCCTGATGTTGGACAGTTTGATACACTGATTGATGGGGATAATGAATTCAAAGTACTGGCTATGGTCAAGTCTGAACCTAGGATACACCCTGGAGCGAAAAAACCTCCGAGGCCTGAAAGTAACTCTCCGGCTGGGCAGAGAATTAAAATGCTTCGGGCGGAGATGAAACCGAATATTTAGAGTTTTTTTTATGGAAAATTAGTTTAAGTGATTAAACATTTGTTTATGCAAGCTTTGTCAATTGTGCCTTGGAAAGAGTAACGTCGGTTGCTTATAATATTTTCTTCAGTGACTTGCGTGTCAAGAATTGCTGAAGATCTTAAGTTTTTTAGGTTAATATATTCAGAAATGTTGAGGCTTTCATGTATTCTCTTGTTCAATTTAATCAAATCGTCTAATTCTTTCACTTGCATATTAAGACTCTTCAAAATAACTTCTTGTTCTTCAGTGATTTCTTGATTACTAAGATTTTTCGCTTCGATTTCAAGACTTTCTATTTTTTCCTTATTTTCTTTAATCTGGTTATTAAGATCTTGTGAAATCATCGACATATTCATCGATATTTCATTCATTTCAATCTGCTGAAGTTCCAAGTCTTCTATTTCTTCACTGATCATCTCATCTCTATCTCCGAAATTCCTGAAATTTTCAGCTTTTTCTCTAATTTTCGCAATTTTGAAGTAAAAAATATTAAGTTCATTTCTCAATTCTTCACTTTCACTAAAAGACTTTTTTTTTTCCTGTAAAAGTTGAATGAATCCAGTCATTTCATTTAATCTTTTCTTTAAAATTTCATTTTTCAATTCTGTGTCTTCATGCTTTTGTTTGAGGCGGGTTAATTGAGAAGTTAAATCTTTTTGCTTTTTTTGAAGGGTTTTTTTGAAGACTTCTGCTTTTTTTGTGTTTGATGAAAGAATTATTCGGGTTTTTCCTGATTCGAGCTCCTTTTGTGCCAGGATTCTTTCGAATGATGCGAGTTTTCTTTGTTCTGTTGCAAGGCGAAGTTGCTTTCGAAGCTCGATTCTTTCGAGAGTTAGTTTTTCTATCGTTGTTGATTGGCTGTGATGAAGGTCTATCAGTTTATATTGGCATGTTGTGCACATTGACTCGACTGAAGAGGACTCTGAATGGAAATAATAAAAACCTAGGCAGGGTGGGCAACTTGCTCTGTAGCAGAAGAGGCAGACAACTTTTTTGCGATTTGATAGACCTGGTACTTCCAATTTACATTTGCATGTAAAACAGTTCTTATCATTCAAGTGCAGTTCTCTAGCCTCAGGCAAAGGAAAGTAAACATCAGGAATTACAACAGGATAATCAAAACTAGTATCAAAATCAGAAAATTCCGTCCAATCATAAGTATCAACCATTTTTATTAGCTATAAATACGAATACGCCTCCGGCACTTTAAGGTCAAATTCAGGAGACTTCGAAAGATTCTGTAAAATTTGCACTTGAATCGGTTTAAACAGCTGTTCAAAGTCTTCTCTATAAATAAACAAAAGAGTAGTAAAGCTGATATTATCAGCATAAATCGGATAATTCGCTGGAGTTTTTTTCCCAATTAAAGTTCTTTGTCCAAAATAATTCCCACTTCCAAAAGTGAGTTCTTTAGTAATAGTAGAATGTTTCACAGTTTTCAAAACCTTCGAATAACTCATCTGTTTTGCAGGGTACTTGATTTTAACCCTTCCACGATAAACAAAAAAAAGACATTCAGGAATTTCTCCAGCTTTCAAGATACAAGCATCCATTTCATACTGTTTAGTCGTCATAGTATTGCAAAGTAAAGCCAAGTCAACAGGTGTAATATTTTCAAAAGCCTGCAAAGATCTAATGAATTGCATGAAGTCATTATTTGCATCTGAATATCTTTCAATGATATCAGTCATATCTGAGTTTTCAATTCTAATTAAATGAGACTCTTCAGTAGTCGTGCAAGTTGCAGCGCGATTAACAGGTCCGAATTCTTTAAACTTCCTGATAAAAGCGTATTCTCCAATGACATCTCCATCATAAGCAGAAGCAATTACAACATTTTCCCCGCTGGTCTCCTTTGTAACGATGACAGCTCCACTGATAATAACAAAAACATGAACACCTGGTTCCCCTTCTCTTAAAATAACAGTCCCAGGAGGGTACTTCTCATAACTTGCAACTTTTATCAACTCTTTTACGATCTTCGCCTTATGTTTCTTGAAAAACTTTAAATTTTTCAATAAAAGGAAAAGACCTTCAATATTTTTCTCTTTTTCATTCATTTCAGTTGAAATGTAAGCCAAAGACTGAGTCGCGATTTGTTTGTATCGGTCGATGTCGATGTCAAATTCTGAATCGATGATATTTGTGAAAACTGGAGTTTTTGGGACTCGATGTTCTTGAAATTCTAAAAGTTTCGTTGAAATCAGGACTTCTTTACAGTTAAAACCAGGACTGCCCACTGGAGACTTCAACTTTGTCCTGTTTTGAGGAGGGTTGATTATTCGGGTCAACATCTGTCGAGAATTTCTGAAGATCATCGTATTTGAAAAGTTACCTTTTGTTGACTTTCTCTTTACAAATATTGATAAATCTAAAGAATCTTCAAATGTTTCTTTCGTTCCTGGAAGTGAAGGCAGGGTCTGGTTTGACTTTGATAAAAACTTGTAAAGATAACCTTTCACTGATTTTTGGCATTTTTCTCTTCCACGGTTTTTCAAAGTTCCTACTTCAAA
Organism: Stentor roeselii; assembly: GCA_006503475.1. NCBI lineage: Eukaryota > Ciliophora > Heterotrichea > Heterotrichida > Stentoridae > Stentor > Stentor roeselii. The sequence goes on along the minus strand of RSEH01000046.1, from coordinate 65,976 downwards.
CGGCTTCGCTTTTTGAAGAAGTGAGTCAATTTCTTGAGAATCTTCAGAATTTAAGTACTTGTTGATGTATTTGAAACTTGTCACTGTGTCTGAAAGTTGATGATGCAAAATCGCTTTTAAAAGATAAACTTTTTTTGTTTCTTTTAAAAGGTTTGATGCTTTTAAACCGGAAGAGAGAGAAGGAGTCTTCGTTGATGCAAGGACCATGTTGAACAAACAGAGCTTTGAATGGTTTTTTAAGGATTTGAAGATTCGGTAGGCTTTTATGCTGTCGTTTTGAAGAAGCATGCAACAGGCGATGTTGTTTCGTGTCTCTTTTTGGTCACCTTCTTGGTTTAGGGACTTTTTATAGGCTTTTAGAGAGGATTTGTAGTCTTCTTGTTTGAAGAATTTTGAACCTGCTTGGCTTAATGCAGAGCTTTGATGGAAAAGGATTGGCTTTAGCTTTACTTCGCCGATATGTGGAAGGTCGAATAGCATTATGAATTGTTTATGATTTTAGAAGAGAATTCGGAGTTGACTTTGGGTGGATTTCAGAGAATTTTGATTAGAAGAGAGATTCTTACACTAGGACTTTTTAGGAACTTAATGAAATGATTAGTGGAAAATCAGTGCAAGGATAAAGATCATCATAACAGATCGCATGATATTCATCATAAAATATAAATTATTTACTTTGTAATAAATTCAAAACAGTATTAAGTAATGGTTTCCAAACTCTAGGTCTTTCTTAACTAATTCTTTAATTAGAGATCCAAACATATCTGACGATAAAAGCCTTTATTATATAACCAAATATTAGAATATTATTTGATTAAGTTACCTAATTTCAACTGATATTTGAACTGAATATCAATCTAAACATAATGATTATAATAGAAGCCACTAGTATTAATGAGCTATTTGAGATAGATTTCTTACAAAACTAATAAAAAATTTAACTCACCCCTCTGTTTATTATTGTATAGTTTACTAAGGTTGAACATCTGGAAAACTTTTATTATTCTCGAGAGCTGTTGAAAATACATATCAGAATATTCATGCTTTAAATTTTCGAACAATTTCTGGTTTTGCCATCATAGTTATAACTTTTCTAGTTTCGATAAGAATTTCTTTTATTTGGTATCTTTAGAACAGGTGAAAATTTTGCACAAAGTTGAATAAAGTTTTATGAAAAGCTCTTTGTAGCATTTGTTTATCATTTTCAAATCTGATTTTTTTTTCAAATAATTTCATTATGAAAATTAGCTTTTCTGACTTGGAACAGATGATAAATAATTTTTTAGAAAACTTTAAAGTCCTCAGAACCACAAAACAAATATAAATAATTAACTATCTAAATTTTATCTTGGGATAATCTCCAACAACTTGACCAAATACCTGAGTATTGAAATATCCCTTCTGATCAATGGATAGTAAAATAAAGCAGCCAACAAAAGAAGCATACAAGAGCAGCAAGTAATAAACACAGTCATATCACTCAGCCTGCTTTCAATGACCAATCTCGTATCATCATCAGCTCTTCCACAAATGAACTGAACAGCATCATTAAATTCACTCATTTTTCCTATAAAATCATTAATTTCTTCGAATTCAACTTTAACAGTATTACTAGCAAGATACAAAGACTCTCTAATCATATAAGCTACACTCCGAAAACTACCTGCATATAAAAAACTGCTGCCATTTGGATACCTGAAAAAGATGCAATCAATCAAGTAATCTGAAATAATTGGCCAAGATTCTTGCTTGTAAACATATCTTCCTGTTGCTTTCAAGTCTTTTGTCGTTGGAAAAAGTGAATGCTTGTAGTTGTCTATATCAGAAAATTCTGGATAATAGGATGTTAGTGAAGAATTGTGAGAGTCAGCATAAGACTCTACTACGATGAAAGTCAATGACGATAACAAGCTTCTACGTCTAGAAACTGAAGAAAGGATCAAGGGCCGATAATAAAGACTAACTTTAACCTGATCATAAAAGTAAAGAGTCGACACAAACAAGAATATTGCTGAAATAATAAACAAGAAACTCAATTTTGACAAAGATTTCAAAGAATGTCTGAAGTTAAACGGCTCTGAACTATCCTCTCCATAATAACTATTATCCAGTCTTGAACAATGAAAATCTTCAAGTCGCTCATTGAGGATTTTTTTTAAATTTTTTACTTGCCCAAGACTTCTTATTCTGAGATGTTCCCACAGGTCATTCAAAAACCTATCAGAAACCCATAAAAACAAGAAAATCACTAAAAAACAAATTGATAAAACCGCGATTCCGATAACTGTCAGGTTCCATTTTTGAGAGTTAATAAAATTAACTCTATCAACTTCGCATTCTATTAGATTATCAATTATTTTCAAAAAGTTTTTTGATGGTGTTCCATGGGCATTTGAGATTACATTCATATATTCTTCCTTGAAATTATCGTTTTGCTGCATTTTTATTGAAGCTTTTTGGGCCTATTTTTTAATTACGTTTTGGGTGATGAACTCTACAAATCCAAATAAATTCGTCATCTTAGTAGAATTTTGACGTTTCAAGTCCCAATAATGAAACTCTTTATATTTCACTATTCTTGAACTTTTACAGTAGTTCCAAAGATAAAGTTCATCAGAGAGTTTGTCTTGATATTGTTTAGTGATATTAATAATATTATCGAAATACGCTTGATCAAAATAAGCTGGTTTTCCAAGTCTTAAATATAAATCATTTGTTCTTAAAATTAATGCAAGCTGCACCAACGCATATGACAAATAATTGAGATTTATCAAAGGTTTTAAATTCAATGAATGAGTTACTTCTTGTGAAAGATAAACCAAAATTCCGATATTAGATGAAATTAAACAAAGTGCCTGAATATCCATTACCAGTATCACAATTATTAAAATAGTTAATTTCATTATCCTCACTGATTTTTTATAAGAATTAAGCTCTTTATTGTTTAGAAGTTGCTGACTTGAGGTGGAATTGTTATACCTAGAGATGTTTTTTTTTAACTCCTTTGGGTTAAAACTTTCTTTTAGTGACTTTTCATTAGTTCTGTAAAATTTTTCAGAAGATTTCTGCTGAAGAGTTCTTTCAATGTCATTTAACTTGAATGAAAATTTTTCATCAATCTGTTCTTGATTAAAAATTTCGAGCAAGAAAATTCTTTCTGTTGCGATTTCTATTTGTTCAACTCTGAGTTGAACAGTTTTGGATTTCACAGTTTTCACTTTAATCATCAAAGGAATTTCAATATTTTTTAAGTCAAGTTCTGGCAAAAATTCTTGAATAAAAAAATTTGAACATTTTTCTCTTTCGCTTTCTAATGATTTAGAAAATATTTTTGTATGCTCTAAAATGAGTCCATCTTCAGAAATCACTGCAAATTCATTTTCTTTAACAGAATTTTCTACGGAAAATATAAAAAACAAGTTTTCATCTTCAACGATCCATTCCACTGTTGCCAGACCTTCAAATAAAAACCCTTCAGAGTTAACAAAAAGCATTGAAATATTATCAAACAAGCGATGACCTCTGCATTTATTTTGAAATTTTTTCATTGATTTTTCGTAGCTTTTGTGAAGAATCCGAGGAAAAATCGATCGAATATGAAGACTTCCTTGATCTGAAGCGGATAAATGGAACATTTTCAAGAAATTTCGATTGAAAAATATTATTTTTCCAAATGTTTCAGGATTTGATGATACCAGAAATAAAGAGTTTTCGTTTATAGCTTTTAAATAACTGTTAAAGTTGTTTAAAATCGACCTTCCCACGCTTTGTAGAGATTTTGATAAGTTTGATTCTGGTTTTATACAAAGTTGGAACTTACGGTGCATTTGAATCAGTTCTTCACTTGTTGGGAATTCTGAAAGCCAGTTATTGTAATTTTTTTCTAGTTTTTTCCAGGTTTTGAAAGTTAGACTCACGGATTTTTTCAATGAATGTATTTTTATGTCTTTTAAAAGGATTGTATCAAAAAAATTGGCGAATTGGTAACAAAATGCTCGATCATTTGAATAAATTTCTTGAACAGCCTGAAAATACTTCAGAATTTTAAAAGTTGATGACTGATGAGAACAGACTAAACTCATAATTTGCTTGCATTTAAAAACTTGATAATTACTCATGATGTTAAACCCTTTATGACTGATGCTATGAATAATATTCAAAGCTAAGCAAGGATCCTTTAAAACATCCAAACAGTAAAAAGCAGAGACAATCCTATTTTCTCTTACCTTGAACTTAGTAAAGCTTTTGTTGAGAATTGGAAGAATCTCTAAATTTCCAGGATTCTTCAAATGCTTCCTAATCAAAAGTTCAAAAATCCAAAATTTCAGATGACAGTTGACATCTACCCCTTCAAGCCTCTTTTCCCTCTTGACAACTAAAACAAAAGCAACACAAGCCAAGACAGGCTGCATAAAAACACTTAAAACAAGAGTCAACGTCGCATTATTCTGCAGAGTCCCAATCAAGAACGACCCAGCAACAAAAGCAAGACTGAAAAACTCGAAAGTTTTATAAATATTGACATTTTTCGAATAATAAGGTAAAGTACTGACGACATTCCAAGTACAAATCGCATAAAATCCACAACAAATGATTAAAAAGACCTGATAATAATCCACATCCAAAAAAGTATACAAACAACAAATCACTATTTTCATCATCAAATACATCAAAGAGTTATTTCCGTTGATTTTCCCCAATGTGAACTTATCCTCTCTCCCTTGCCTCACTTCATAACATGCGATTTCATGAAAAACTGTCAGACTCACCAGCCAAGCCAATCCAAGAACCGCAAAAAAATTAGAAAAATTCTCATTTTTCAAGAAATGAATTTTAAGCCTGGAGTAGTTCCCTGAACTTATTCTTGAAGTACTTGAATCAACCAACATTTGACAGAGACCTAAAAAAATAGGAATGAAAAAAACGTGGCAAATCAACTTCAAGGTTATCTTTGTAAGGAACTTGCAAGAGTCTTTCAATGGTTTTTTCAAAATTATCACCAGGAAACAGAAGACCATTAAAGATAAGGAAAATGAGAGAATTATCAAGATGACTACTAAAAACTCGTCGAAGTAACCGAGGTCTGAGCAGAGGTTGTCTATTGATGAGTAAGAAATGATTTTCCAGAATGGCTCGTAGTCATTCCAATGTGAGATTTTCAAATCGTGACGCCAGAAGAAGTGCAGGCTCTGGGTAAAGACCACCAGATCTGATGTGGCATGAATTAGAAGCTCCTGAGCACTTAATCTTGAATCTGGACCTCCTGGCCTGTAGAGCTCATAGAACATAAGGTAAAGGTTATCCATTATTTAGATATTTAGAATATTTTTAGACAAGGTACTTATTATAAATACTTTTAACGGGAGAAGTGGCTAATTACTTGAGATTTATCAAGAAATTTGATTTTTTTATTGAAAAATCAAATTCGATAAAGGATTTTTCAAATCAAAGGAATGGAATATTTATAATTTTGATACTGAAATTATTTTTTCTTGATACTCTTAAAAAATTTTAAGATTAAGGAGATTTATGAAATTTCAATGGAAAAGTTGATCAAATTTGTAGTAATCTCATCTATGATTATTCAAGAATTATATTTGATTGTGGTTTGCGACGACGCTATTGAATAATAATTGCCTAGAATGATTGATTTCTTCCAATTAAGGTTATCAAACATCTAATTATAAATCTAATCAACATTGGATATATAAGAAATAAACATAAATCTATTTCGATTTGAAAATTGATGAATCAATCAGATAATTTATAATTATAATTCTCAACAGGTCAATTTATAAATTTTTAAATGAAAACCATTCAACTAAATTCTATGAAAGTTTACAAAATTTTTCACTCTATATTTATATAAACCAAGCTTTAGAAGCTAAAATAATCTTCTTGATTATAAAATGAAAACTTAAAATCATTTAAGCATATATGATATAAAAACATAGGTAATAACAATTTCAAATATAAGTATGAAAGGGGTTTTACATCAAAGATTAATCATAGTTTAAGTTAGTTTATTTATATAAAAAATATTATGTGTCTGTTTTTTAGGTGTTTCCATAATAACGTTTATCGAACAGTGAAAATGCTTCTCTTTAAAACCCATTTAGGTAAAGTAAAGGTTGAGAAACAATCTCAAAAGTAATTCCAAACCTCTTAATTTTATATAAAATATAGACAATAAATTAGAAAGACTTTTAAACTTGTTGACAATCTTTACTACCAAATATACGAGGGACTAAAGCTTGCTTCTTGCTGTTTTTTGTTTATTTTCTAGTTGAATTACTTGTTTTCAGTCAAAATATTCATTTTTTTTGTATGAAGGTCTTGAGATCAAGAAAGTGAAAGACTATCATAAATTCTCAAAAGTTATTTTGGTGATTTTTGGTAGAATTTTTCTTTACTTGGGAATCCCTGAGGGTTTCTATGTTTTTATGATATAAGCCCTTTCCTCATTAGACTTTTTGATGTTTTTTGCGTTTTATATTCTGTTTTTATGTAAAAAACCTGGAAATTATTTCAAAATTTCTGTCAGAATTATACCCAAGTTGCTTTCTGATGTTCTTTTTATGCCAGCAGTGATAGCTTTACGTTTTGAGATGAATCATTTCGATTTTAGCAAGATGGTTTATGCTGGAATGAAGAGATTTGATATAGCCTGCTATTAAACACGCCAAAAAAATGCAAGAAAAATATGAAAAATCCAAAATAAAATGCAAGATTCTCGATTTCTAGTCTGATTAATTCAAGTGATTAATTTTTTAATTTTCAATTTCTAAAACACTTCAGTTTATCAAATCTTTTTGATAGTAAGATGGCTCTACATATAATCAGTTCCTTTCTCTATCTTTGAACAGACTGAGTTTTTCGATTTTACAATAATAAAAATTTGATATAATTATTTCTTATCAGTTCTTGGATTATTTTAACTAAATAATTTTTTTAATCAAACACCTATAAATTGCTTTTTTAAATTAGTTTTTCAACTCTTTAATTGTATTTTCTGTTTTGGATCTGGCAAGACAGCTCACTTCTTTTAATAATTCTAGAAGTGAAACCAGTGATAGACTCTTTTGAAATATAATTCTCAAGGCCTGATAAATTAATAATAGTAAGTTTATAATCAAATACTCTAAAAAAACTTCTCGAATTAATAATAAATAAATAAACACAATAAGCTGTATCAATAATTATTATTTATCAAATGAGTTTATTAAAGAATCTTATTGATTATCTTTTTCACTATTGATTTCAATAGTATCTAAAGAGCATATACCACACTATCATAACCTTAAAAACTTACTCCCACTATCATCTCACTTTAAGTATTTAAACCACATTTAAGCCCCAACATCATTCGAATTTCAAAAGTTGGAGCCTAAAAATCGAAGCTTCTTCAGAACTAACCTAGACTCAAACTGCTCAAAAGTCCAAAAAAAACTATTGTCTAAATAAAACCAAATAAAATCGTATATCAAAAGTTGACTATTGTTAGACTTGTCAGAAATTTCAACTAAAAAAAATCAGTTCAACAAGACACTCCTGTAAAAACCTCTACAAAGCCTACCAGGTATTTAAATCCAACTAAATTATCCTTCAATCACCAGTGTTTAAAAACATGTGAGGACATCTAGAAGACCATTGAAATCCGAGCGAAAGACCAAGAAATATGTAAGTTTACTTGAAATTCCTGAATTTTATTCTTCAGGATAAAAAATAACTTAAAAAACTGAAAAATTTGCAAGTCTTGTCGTTGATAATTTTAAGACCTGGAAAAATATTACTTGAAGAACTTGGATGACTTTTCATTCAGCAAAAGATAAATAATTTTAATATTTCGCTTCTGATTAATAAAGGAAAAGATTAACACAAAGCCCAAGCGGTTTTAAATCAAACTTTAAGAAGAACTCTCAACTGAACTACTTCAAGAACTATGGAAAAAAATGCACTTATGATTGTATCTGCGATGTCCTTTACTATATCCTCTGCTTAAATCTTCATTCCCATAAGAAGAACTCTTTTTCCGGACTGGCCTTTGTAATATTCAAGCCCTTCGCAGAATCGAAAACTTTTCATTGAAATCGATTCGTCACTTGTCTTGAAGCTGAGCAAATGATGGACAAGAAAATTGATTAAAGTTTCAGGGAAGTATTCAAATAATCTAAAACAAGACCTCTAATGTTTTTAGATTTTCAGCAGAATACCTTTGAGAAGTTCCCGAGTCCTATTTTTTTATGTTGGGTCTTTTAGAGTTGGTGTTTTTTGTTTTGGAGTCGATAAAGTTGTGAAGGATAAAAATGATAAAATTTTTCAAAGTATGTGTTTTGTTTATTGGTGGAATGAAGGACTATAATGAATTTTTGAGGTGCTTTTTAAAGAGTTGATTTGGATTCAGTAATGAAATTTGTATTACTTAATAATTATAATTTTTTACTGATGAACAAATGTGTATTAATTTTTATTGGAACTGATGATTTAAGATATCATAGAGTGTTATTTGATTAATTTTTTTAAATAAAAAATTATTGTCTGTTTAATTGTGGTTAGGATTTAAAAAATATCATTCAAGAAAATTTGAAAAATATGATAATATTTGTTGTTTCCTCTTCTGAGTTGCTTACTATTTGTTTTTTTAGTATATTATCCTATGATAAAGTCTGAAGTTAAGATATTTGAGAAGCTTGTTTAAATAATCAAGATTATTCCAAGAAATAATAAGAGTATTAGTTAGAATATCTTAGATCTTATCAACAAATCCTTTATTTTCTCTGTGAAATAAAGAGTGATTTCATGAAAAGAAAAACTTATAATTGTAAATACTCTAATGAATGTTAAGGTGTAATGTGGAAGCTAAGGCTAAGTTACCTGACAAAATGATCATGAGTTCATATTATTTGAAATAAATTAAGTTAAGGTAAATTTTCAGTACAACAATTTTATTGATACTTAAAAATCTCTCATAAGAAACTGAATTGAAAGGCACAGTCCTATTAAAATGAAAAAAAAAATTATCAGATGCTTGTATAAATAGTTTTGATATTATTATCATCGAATATAAAAGTCTTAAAATGATCTTTCATCTAGAAAATCATTCTATTTGAAATTATTAAGCACTGTATATGAATCATAAATTAATTACAGCGAGAATTATAAAATAGCAAGAAACATGTTATCTTTAAATAAATTTTGAATAATTATACTGACAAAATGGTCTAAGATTCTACTCTGAAGTGAACTTTATGTAATATTATACGATTCTCACATTAGTATTGAGAAACCCTTCGAGAGCATCAAATAGTTATACAATAAAGGAACCTCTGAAATATTAATAAAAACAGCTCCGATTATTCAAACCATGATCAAATATTGAAATTTTAACTCCTTTCACCAACACAAAATTCATTCAGTCAGAGGTAAAAATCATTCTTATAATATTTAAATTTGAGAACTTAACAAATAAGATCACTTCAAAAACTTGAGAATCAATCAAGTTTCACTAATCTTATAAAATATGGAAAGATTCTTCGAAATCCTTCTCGAAATATTTCCCCCGCAGTCTCAAAGCGCAAAAAGAAGTACTCTTCACATTTTCTCATTTTTTCTAACCGAACTTCTGACATTTTCTCAAAGTATTCACTTTCTTTGGTTTGAAGACCAGTCAATAAATCAATGGAATGAATATCAGATATTCTGGCGACTCATTTGTGGAGCTTCTTTCGATAGACTTTTGATATTCTATGATATTTTCGAAGCTTTTTTAGCTTTTGTGTTGATAACACTCGGCCTGCTGGCGGTTTTGGTCCTTGCGACATATTTTTTGGGTGTCTTTCAGAAAAAAATCCCGAATTTTTTAAGGTTTTTGACTCAGGTTCTTTTAAAAGTTGTTTGTCAGACGTTTTTTATTCCAATTATTTCTTCTTTGCTTTTTGTTACTTTTCATCATGATACAGGAAGACTTGCTTTTAATGGAATGAGTCAACAACGGCAGATAATAGGAAAATATGAGATAATAGCTACGAGTAGTTCTATTGTTTTTCTTGTGATTTTAGCGATTTTGTTTGAGGTTTGCTCGTGTGAGGCTAGACCGAAATTCAGGGAATTTAAGAGTTCGAAGATAAATGCGAAATTTGAGATTTTTTTGAAGATGAGTCAGGTTTTTTTAAGTATTTTGTATCATTTGTTGAAGACTTCAGGGTACCAGTTATTTTTAGTGGTCAATTTAATAGTTCATTTAGTCAGTTCTTGGATGCTGCTTCAAAGTCAAGCTTACTATTCAAACCTAGTTCTTGCCTTTAAGACCTTTTTCCACCTGAGTCTTTCATTCATTTCTCTGTTCTTTTTAGTTGGTTTATGGCTTGACAACTCCCTTCTAATTATAGTTCTTTCATTAGCCATTCAACCAATCTTATTTAAAACAACTTGGCCAACTTGCCAATACTTCCTCCAAAAGCAAAAAAAAGTGAAAGATTTCAGGTTTTCTATTTTCGAGCTTCAAAATCGAGAATTTTTCATCGAAAACCTTGATGAAAAACTAGTTCAAAGACTTAACGAGAACTATTCTATAACAAACAGTAAGTTAAATCGAGTTTTAACTGCTTTTTATTGCCTTGATGTGCTTGACGACTGCAGTTTGGCCCTTAATAAAATAGAAACTGTGTCTTTCACAGGCTTAGATCTTGATGAAAACTTTCAAGTTTTCAAGTGCAGGTCAATTATAAGAAGAGCTTGCAAAATAAACTCTTCGACTTTTAAAACATTTGAATATATTCAAACTTTAAGTCAGGTTCGCGCTATGGATAAAGAATTTTGTGAGTTTTACCTGAATTTTTTCAATGTTTTCAACAGCGAGAATGAAAATTTCCATGGCTTGAAAAAATGGGTCAGAACTACTGTGGCCAAGTGGAAAATACTTGAAGAAAAGTATGCGAAAAGTTATGCGGAGTTTCAGTTTAGCAAGGAGTTAAAGGAGATGTTTGCCTCGTTTATTCTTGATATTCGAAATGATTCTCATAAAGCTCAAAATGTTTTTAATTTTGTTGGAAAAAGCACTGTAAAAAATGTTGAAAATTATAACAATTTATCAAGAATAAACTCAATTTTAATGATTTCTGCTGATGCTGAAAGTTTTGGAAAAGTTGTATTTTTTGATAGGATTTTTTCTAAAAATTTGAAAATATCACTACATTCAAGTGAAGAAATGTTTATCAGGACTTTTTTTCCATCGAACATTTCTAAGATTCATGAAAAAGAAATTAAAAAATACCTGATGGAAAATTCAAGAGCATTTCTTTATCAAAACAGCAAAATATTTTTTGTTAATTCTGAAGGATTCTTAATGGAAGCTTTAGCTACTGTTGACTGCATTGCCATTGATAAGAAAGTTTTTCTTATATTTGATATCCATTTCCTTAAATTCAAAAGAGAATTTGCAATAGTCTCAGATGACGGGCTGATTTATGAACATTCTAAAAACTTCCCAAATTTTTTAAACATCAACAAAAAATCGCTTTCAAGACATTATTTTCAAGAATTTTTCCCAGATATCAACTTCAAAACACTAAAAGTTTACGAATATGATGAGATATGCGTAAAATCTCCTGAAGATGAAAATGATGTGAATATTGTTCAACTGCGACTCAAATCTTTGAAACTTTTCGAGAATAATTATTATGTTCTTTATATAACTGAAGATTTAATGTACTGTGCCTGTTTAGAGGATGAGTCCGAAGAAAAAACTCAAATAACTGAAAAATTAATTCGTGGATTTGAACTAAACAATGAAGAATCAGACAATTTTCAAATAAATCAAAGTAAAAATTATTTAAAATTCAATGAAAGTATTTCAAAAATGAATGAGAGCAGGGGAAATATCAATGAAAACCATGAAAATAAGTCAAAATTCAGCTCTTCTAGTTTAGACCATCTTCTTTTGAATAAAACAGAGCAAAACTCTTATAAAAAGTCTTTACTTGTGATGCGTATGACGAAGATAATAATTATCATTCTTGTAATCTTTATTTAGATTCTTTGCCTCATCGCTTCAAATGTTGGGATAATAGTCTTCATGTCAATTGAAGCAAGTCATTCAACTAACTTGACACCTTTGCTTTCTCTTAACTATCTCGCATATTCTCTTACTCAGATTGGTCTCATTCTTAGAGCAAATAATGTTTATTCCTACCTCTCAAAGCCGATTTATTTCAATGAAACTTACTTTTTGAGTATTGTAAATTTCACTAAAAAGTATCAAGACCATCTTTATGATGAACTCGATTTATGGAAATATTGCGAAGCCTCAAAATTAATTGATGAAAAAAGTATGCACTACTGGGACTTGGATAACATAAAAAACGTAAAACATTCGAATTTATTCGGGTTCATAGAGTTTATTCTTTCAAACGTAAATGTAAATAGGCTCTTACTGTGAATGAAAATATAAAAGACAATAAAAATTACACAAAAGAAATGATGAACGTGATTTCAAATGTTTTAGGACCTCCATTCAGCCAGCTAACCGACACAATTGATGAATTAGTAAAGTGTGAAACAACAAGAGTAAAATCTCTCGAATCCAAAGACACTTACCTTCTCCTAATCGGCATGTTGGTGATTGCAGTGAGTATTTCAATCATTACAATTTTTCTATGCATGTCAGACCAACACCTGAACAACTTATGGAGCCATCTTCAAACCAGATGTAGAAGTCAATCAATCCAAATCTGCGAAAACATCAATTCACGACTCACAAGACTTCATCATTCCTCTGAAATAGAATGTTCTGCACCCATTCAATCCTTAAGTCGTTTAAAATTCCGTCATTCCCTTCGTTTTCTATCAAAACTTTCAGTTTTATTTATCTTGGCAGGTCTTCTCCTTCTGCTAACAACTCTTTACTTCTACAATGACTTAAGGTACTTTCTTTACTATCGTCCTCTGCTAGTTTCAGCATTTCCTAGAAGAAGAAGTCAGATGTCAGCATTGGCCTTTGTAATAGTTGAGTCTTTCGCAGAGTCCAACAACTTTGCCTTGAAATCGATTTACCCTGAGTTCAAAGACACTTTAAACATTAAACAAATGTTGAAAATTAAGTTAGAAAATATCAAACTGACAGGAAAATACATAAAAAATGAAAAAACAAAGCCTTTAATGTCGAGTTATTTACAAGGGATAATTTTTGAAAAGTTCCCTGATCCTAATCTTATTTTTTATGCAGGGTCTTATCGGGCAGTCGCTTTTTTGAATCAAGAGGCTTTGAACCTGGTGCATGGAAGTCATGTGAAAAGATATGAAGATATCAACTTGTTTATTGATAGGATGAATCTATTCAATAATGCTATTGAACATATTTCTAATGTCGCTCATTCGGATACCAAGGAAATCATTGAAATTAAAATGAGGAATACCAAGATCTTTGTAAGCTGCTTCTCGGTTTTGCTTATCGCTAGTTTTTTATTATTTTATTATCCGATGTTAAGGTTGGAAATTGCGAATATTCAAGATTTGGTCCAGATATTGAAGATCATTCCAAGGAAAATTTAAATAAGATTAATTCAAACAGTTATTTGGTATCTTAATCTAAAAATGTCAAAAATAATAAAAATTTCACTCATAATAATCATTCATCTATTTCAATCCTTTTAACCTTTCATCTCAAATCAATTTTCTAAACTTAACCCAAAAAATTTTATTCTAATCACTTTACTCATTTCATAAAATCATGGAATTCCTTTTCGATGTCCTTATCGAAGTCTACCCTCCCAGACCAGCTGAATCAAAAAAAAATCTTTTCTCGTTTTTATCATCTCTGAGTCTAGACCTTCTCATTTTCACTCAAAACCTTCACTTTTTCTGGTATGAAGGTCATAACACCCAAGACTGGAGCCACTATGAAATCTTTTGGAGAGTTGTCAGCATCGCTTCTCTAGACAGGGTGTTAATTTTTTTCAATCTTTTTGATAACTTTTTGGTTTTCATCTTTCTGGTTGTTGGACTTTCGTTCTTTTTAATGCTCTTGGCTTTTATCGTCATTGGTTTTAAGAGACATATGGCGAGGACTCATAAGTTTTTGATGAGAATTTTAATGAAAATTTTAAGCCGGGTGATTTTTTTGCCTGCGCTTTCAGCTTTATTGTTTGTTAGTTTGGATATTGATGGGAATATTCTGGGGTTCAGTAATTTTGATAGGAGGTCTTATTTAGATGAAGGATATTTCAAGGTTTTAGGAATTTTTGCGATGTTTTGGCTGGTTTTTTTGAATTTTTGTTATGAAATCAGCTGTTATGAGGTCAGGCCAAGGATTGATGAACGGTTTGATGATAATAGGATTAATGGAAAATTTGAGATAGTAGTGAAAATGATTCAGATTATTTTGTGTTTTTTGTACTATACAATGAAAACTTCTGCGTATTTTATATATTTGATGATATGTTTCGTGCTTTATTGCATCAGCTTCTTCATGATGATGAAAAATTTACCATTTTACTCTTTTACTCTGAATGTTTTTAAGGCTTTTTGGCAGATTAACCTGGCTTGCATTTCTTTATTCTTTTTGTTAGGAAGTTGGAATAACAATTCACTTCTGATAGTTATTTTAAGTGTTACAATGCAACCTATTATTTTTATATTGACTTATTCATCTGTTATAAATCGTTTAAAAATACTCACAACAGAGGAAAATTTTAATAGTTTTTTCCAGTTTGAGCTAAAAAACAGAGGACTTTTCAGGGGTGAACCAGATACCAAGTTGATAAAAACTTTAGATAAAAACTTTTCGATAAAACCTTCAAAGTTTAATCGTATAATTTCTGCATATTACTGTCTTGATATCATTAAGAACTGCTCTTTAGCTTTAAACAAAATAGGCTCAGTATCACATAAAGGCCTTGACCTTGATACTAACTTCCAAGTGTATAAATGCAATTTGATTATTACTAAAGTGTGCAAAATAAACTCAAACGTATATAAAACACTAGAATATATCGAAACTATCATCAAAATTCGGGCACATGATAAAGAATTCTGCAAAATTTACTCTCAGTTCTTAATCTCAATCTTAGATAACAAGAAAAATTTACATGAAATGAAAAAATGGGTAGGTCTTGTTGTAGGAAAATGGAAAGGCTTAGAAAACTCCTACATGAAGTCTGTTTCAGACTTTCAGTTCAGTAAAGAATTGAAAGAAATGTATGCCTCGTTTTTACTTGGGATTAAGAATGACTCTCAAAGGGCTCAAAGGATTTTCAATCAAATCTGGAAAAATACTGTAAAAAACCTAGATTTTTGTAACACTTTAGGGAAAAGACATGGACTTTTTATGGTTTCTTCGAATGCAAAATCATTTGGTAAAGTCCTTTTTGTGAGTAAAGACTTTTCATCAATTTTAAAATATGAGAAAGCCTCATCAAAAGACTTAAGTATCTCATCTTTATTTCCATTTCAATTATCTAAAATACATTTAAAAGCTATGAAAAAAATGATGGTAAAAAGTACTCAAGAAATACTATATGAAAGCACCAGAATATTTCTGATAGATGCAGATGGATACTTAAATGAAGCGATAGCCAAATGTGAGTGCATTACGTCTAAAGGAGAAACAAACTTCATTTTTAACATCGAGTTCCTAAAACTCTCCAGAGACTTCGCTATAATCTCATCTGAAGGTTATTTATCAGAACACTCAAAAAACTTCTCATTAAAGTTAGGCCTTGAGACTAAATTCCTCTCAAATCATTTCATTCAAGAATACTTCGATCAAGTAAACATGCAGAAGCTAAAATTAAACAAATACCAAGAATTAAAAATAAACACAAACAAAGACCATTCAACAACAATTCAAATACATTTATCATCATTTCAAATCATTAAAGAGGAAGTCCTGGTTTTATATTTACTTGACAGCAAATCATTCATGCCTGGTCCTGAAGATGATTTATTAGCAATAAAAAATTTAAATTTTCAATACGAAACCTCTCAAATCGAAAGAAAAAATGATGAAGATGAAGAAGATCTGATTAAAAGTCGTCAAACCTCAAAATTCAATGAACTAAACGAAAACAAGTCAAAAATCAGTTCAAGTAGTTTAGACCATCTACTCCTCACTAAAAAAGAGCAAAACTCTTACAAAAAATCTTTACTTATAATGAAAATGACTAAAATAATCATTATTTTTCTTGTAATTTTCAAACAGATTCTCTGCATCATCGCTTCTAACATTGGAATTTTAGTTTACATGTTAAATGAGGTCAAACACTCAGTCTCTCTAAAAGCTTTACCATCATTAAACTCCCTGTCCTACACCCTGACACAACTAAGCCTCATTCTCCGAACAAACCATCTTTGTTCCATATTCAACACGCCAGGTTACTTCAACGAGACTTATTTCATGAAAATCGTGAATTCAACAAAAGCACTTCAAGACCAATTTCATGAAGATCTTGAATTTTGGGAAGATTGTCGCAGTTCTCAAATAGTAAATCAAGAAATCATGCATTTTTGGGACCTTAGCAATGAAAAACTTCTAAAAAAAAAAAATTTATTCGGTTTTGTTGAGTTTTTATTGAAAAATGTAAATTTAAGTAGGCTCTTTTAGCAAATGAAAATATTTTGAAAAGGAAAAAATCGACTTTAGAGATGATGAATGTGATCTCGAACACTATCGGGACTCCTTTTAACACCCTGATCAAATCAATTGACGGACTAGTAACCTGTGAAACATCGCGAATAACATCTTTAGAATCCAAGAACTATTTTTTTCTCCTAATGGGAATAGCAGTGATTTCATCAAGCATTTTAACAATCACAGTTTTTTTATGTGTTTCAGATAAATATTTGAACAACTTATGGAACCATCTCAGGGTGAAATGCAAAAGTCAAGCAGGGAACATCAGCCAATCTTTAAATGACCGTCTTTCAGAAATCCATTCTTCAGAATCTGAGTTTTCTCTTCCTAGCACCTCCTCAGTTTCCTTTAAATTTCGCCATTCGCTGTTTTTTTTATCGAAACTTTCAGTTTTGTTTATCTTTTCAGGACTTCTTCTGCTGTTGACAACTCTTCACTTTTACAGTGACCTCAGGTCTTTTCTTTACTACCGTCCTTTGTTGATTTCTTCTTTTCCTAGAAGAAGAAGCCAGATGTCTGGAATGGCTTTTGTGGTACTTGAGTCATTTGCAGAGTCAAACAATTACTCTTTGCAAGTCATCTACCCGGAGTTCAAAGATACGCTAAACATGAAACAGTTGCTGAAGGAAAAACTTGAAAATATCAAACTTTCAGGAAAATATTTAAACAACCCAAAAACTAGACCTCTTATGTCAGAAGACTTGAAATTTATGATTTTTGAAAAGTATCCAAGTCCTGACCCGATGTTTTTTGCTGGATCTTTTAGAGCTGCAGGGTTTTTGTTCCAAGAAGCGATGTTTTTGGCAAGTTCGAATGGTGTAGAAAAATTAAAAGAAAGTAAAATTTTCATGAATAGAATGGTTGAATTCAATGATGCTATTGGGATTATCTCTGAACAGGCTGATTTGGATTCAAAGGAAATTATTGAAGAGAATATGAAAAAAATGATTTTTTTTGTAGTTGGCTGTTCTTTAATACTGGTTTTTTCATTCTTTACCTGTTACTACCCGATGATCAATCATGAGGTAAAAGTAATAAACAAGTTAGTCAAGATTTTAAAGATAATTCCAAAGTAGTTTAATTATTCATGAATTAAAAAGTTCTAAACTTTTTATAGAATTTTCAATATTTTTATAAATTTTCTGCATTTTTCCCATTTCTTCCTTGATAAACCCGACAACTTCCCCTAATTTCTTCTTTTCCTCAATAGCGACATTAACAATCCAAGTGAAACATTTACAGTTTTCACATTTTCCCCCATCCATTTCAACAACCTTTGAAAAGCACTCCAACATTTTCCTATCAAACCTGTTGATCTGAAACAATTTCTTCCTAAAAGCTTGACCCGCTTCTTCTTTAAGTCCGATGACCTGCTCAGCCTCTTCTTTTTTCACGTTTTTTTGAAAACCATTCTTTTCGCTGATTTTTAAACTTTCACGAAATACTTGATAAAAGTCAAGATGATTGCGAATGTCTTTCAAACAACTAACCCAAATCTTTTCTTGAAGTAAAATCGTCGACTTTGACGTCATTTTCGAGACCCAATCAGGAAAAACTTCGTTTTTCAACCCAAAGAAGAAAATGGAAGTCGCTGTGAAACATCGCAAGTTTTTTTTAATAAAAAAAACAAATGATTCAGGAAATTCTGAAAATAAAGAAATGATTTCTTGACGCTTTAAAGGCCTGGAAAAGAGAAAACATTGGTAAAAAGAATCGTTGAATTTAAGGAAACCTGAGGATTTTATATCTCGGTTTAAGGTCTCTTTGTGATGCAAGAGCTGAGAATGCATCGAGTCTTCGGATAGTTCTGAAGTCGCGTAACTCACCCAGCATATGGTTCCTTTTCTTGAATGGTAAAACTTTTCGGTCATGACTTGAGGCAGAAGAGATAAAAATTGACTTGTGTAAGTCTGGATGGCTTGTGACATTTATGGGGGGTATTATCAGAAATGTTTTATTTAGTTAGTAGAAAGATATTTTTAATCGCTTTATTCAATCATTACTAACTTACTAAATCTTTCTGTTCAACAAATACAGGGCGACTACACTCAATAACTTTATTCCTATCCCAAGGGCAGCTAAAATGACTATTCCTTCTGTATAGCTTTCAGGCATATCTAAAGTTTCAATACCCTTATCTCTTACTAATTGATTTAAATCAGGGTTGTCATCAAAGTCAACTCTTACAGTACTTTCCAATGCATACCGAAAAGGTGAGATGTACTGAATAAAAAACCATTTAGGAACCTTATCATAAGTGACTACATATCCACCAGATAACATGGTCGGCAAAAAAATAATCGGGGCCAGTGCCGAAGCTGCTTCAAGATTAGGAGCAATAACAGAAACTAATAATCCAAACGCACTTCCTGTGAAAGCAGCAAGAAATCCAATAACGTTCATCATCAAGAAATGACTAAATAGCGGGTTCAGCTTGAAGATGTAATAAGAAATTCCGTAAGTTCCAAGTGAAGAAATTAATTCAATAGGCAGACGAGTGATGATAAAGCTTAACAAGAAGGCTGAAGACGAATACTTCCTTGCTGAATACTCTCGAAGGAAAATTGGCTTTACTGTCAAGAATATTGTTAGAGAAGTGTTTAGCATGTCTATTAGAACATTGTTCGATAAAAGGAACAAAGCACCGTAACGGTCGTATATGTCAAATAGATCTGTTCCTAAATTGGCAAAGGTCATTGTACCCAAAGCTACTGTTATACACATCTTCATCAGTTGGCCTTTGATTATGATTGGATTGCGTTTTATGTGCTTTAAGTCTCTTCGGATTAGAAAAAGTAAACTTGCAAAGAATGGAGCGTGATAATGACCTTCAGGCTTTGAGAATAGACTTGTGGACATACTACCATTTATAGCTCTGCTTCGAAGTGATTCTCGGAATTCTACTAATTTGAATTTTTCAGTGCACATCACTTCCATGAAATGGTCTCCAGGGTTATAATTCGGCTTGATAGGAAACCCAAGTTCTTTAAAGTGTTCAACAGCAAGTCCAGCATTTCCCATAAAAATCGTATTTCCAAAGCTAAGAAGTAAAAGTCTATCAAAATTCATAAAAATCCTAGAACTTGGTTGATGAATAGTAGCAACAACAGTGATATTTTTTTCCTTCGCTACTTTCGACAACAATTGAATAATACTAAGTGCATTGAACGAGTCAAGTCCCGTGGTAGGTTCATCAAGGAACAAAATAGGAGGATTAAAAATAAGTTCAACTCCAATAGAAACTCTTTTCTTTTCCCCTCCAGAGATGCCCCTGATGATAGTTCCACCAACTAAAGACTCAGCGCATCCAGTGAGTGCAAGTTCTTCAATCATGTCTTGAACTACTTGAGCCCTTTCCTCAGCTTTTAAGTCTAAAGTCAAACTCGCTGAGAAGTCAAAAGTTTCTCTCACTGTCATTGAATCGATTAAAATATCATCTTGAGGAACAAATCCAATCATTGACTTGTATTCAATTGAACTTATTTCAAAACCATTCACTTGAATAATCCCTGAAGATTGGATTAAAGTGCTTTGGTGCTTTCCGCTTAGACAGTTCAGAAGAGTCGTCTTTCCTGCACCTGATGGACCCATTATCGCCAGGAATTCACCTGGGTGAACAATGCCTTCAGAGTTGTTTAAGATTGATTTACTTGGGGTCTTCTGACTTGGCTTTGTACATACTGACAGATTTGACCAGTGAAGTTCTGACTGATATGATTGGGTTTTATCCATTATTATTGGAAAATTTTCAGGAAATGATGGATTTAGAAAAATGTTTAATTAGGTTTAATAGGTATAAAGAATGATTTTGAAAAAATTCAGTTTTGATCAAAAACAAAAATTTTTAAAAACTTTTCTAAAGATTTCCAGAAATTTTCAAAAATTTCTTAAAATTCTTAGCCAGTTCTTCCTAGAAAATAAAAAAATGCTTAAAGTAACTTTCTTCAAATCCCAAAAAAAACCCTAAAAAAAATCAATAAAATCTCCTCATAATCCCTTCACCCCAAGCCTCTTCTCACAACATTAAATCTAATCTCTCCACCTCTCAAACAGTTATAATAATAAATGGCCGAAGTAGACCCTGACGCACAAGGCGCGTTAGACCCAATCAACAAACTTGAAGACTCAAAAGCAGAAGTCGACGCAAACGACCTTCAAGAGTCTCCAAAAGAAGACGCGGATCATCAGCGAGACTCAGTCGACATGATGGGCAAATCTCTAAGCCAGATGGAAAACCCAGACCCAGGTGCTGGAAAGTCAGAATCCGACGCAAACAACGAGAAACCCGAGAAATCCGACCGGACCGACCGAGAAGACGCGAAAAGTCACAAAAGCGGAGGAAGCCGCGAAAAGTCGAATTCGGACAAAGGCGACGAGAAGCCTGTTGAAAAAGTTTTTATTCCAACGAACCCTTTGATTGAATGGGTAAAGAGTAAAATTGAACTTGATGATTACAACCCTGAGATGTGGATGAACGCTTTTAATAACCCAGTCGATTCTTTTTTAAATGAAAAAGAGGTAAAATCGCTGTACATGTGGGTTGTGGAGGATGAAGGACTTAAAATCAGCCTCGAAGCTCCCCCGATGTGGACCAGGAACTCTTCAGGTTTTAACTATTTCATAAAATTGCCAGAAATCACTGAAAAAATCAGCCTGGGTAGCATTGGAAGACTTGTGATAAGTGGATGTGTTGATAAGTACCCGCTTGATGTGCTACTTGAACATATGAATAGCTTTGTAAGTGTCATCAAAGCTGAAACTAACTGGCCCGAGACGGTGAAAAAGGAGTTTTTGACTTATTTGCATAGTTTCATGGGAAACCTTACTGAATACTCACATCAACAGAAAGGAACTATCATTCTTTACATTCCCAATGAAGATATCATCGACCCTGCCCAAGCCGCGAAGGACAAAGACCTCGTACAAAGACTTGAAACGACTTTAATTCGCTGGACTCGACAAATAAGAGAACTTGTCAACAATCAAGACTCTCAACAAGAAACAGAAGGCGCTGGTCCTTTAGACGAAATCGAACATTGGAAGTCCAGGACTGTAAACTTGTCTAGAATTAATGACCAGCTGAAAAAACCTGAATTAAGAAGAGTTTTAGAAGTGCTTAGATCTGCAGGGTCTTCTTATTTAAAACGATTTCGAGAACTTTCAAAACAAATTAAAATCGGAACTGAAGAAGCTGAGGATAATTTGAAGTTTCTGGAGAAACTTATTGAACCTTGCACGAAATTAAGACAAACACGTCCTCGAGATATTGATAAACTTGTTCCTGAACTTTTAGCAACTGTTCAAACTATTTGGAATGAGTCTAAATATTACAACTCTGCTGAAAGAATCACTGGTTTATTCAGGAAGATCTCAAATGAAATCATAAAAAGATGCACTTCTATTATTAACATTCAGGATATGCTTGGAAATGATGTTAATAAATGCAAAGCTGATTTAAAGGAAAGTAAACTTTGTGGAAACTCTTGGAAAGAACAGTTTAATAGGACCTTTGCGAAGGAAAAACAAACTTGGAACCAGTCACCTGGATCTATTTTTTCACAGGTTGATGCTTTTGTACAGAGGTGCATGGATTTACAACAGATTTGTAAGGGTCAGTTGCAGTTTGCAAGAAAAGATATTGAAAATCAGGCTTTGCCACACTTTGGAGGCACTCGAGGAAGAGAGATTACTGAAAATATTCGTGAAATTGAAAGAGGGTTTAATAAACAAATCGATCGTATTAGGAATTTGGAGAATATTCTTGATGTTAAAAATACACATTGGCACTCGGATTATAATAAGTTTAAGGATAAGATGAATCACTTGGAAGAAATGTATAAGAGTACTATTGAGTTCGCTTTTCAAGGAGTTACTAATGTTTATCAGGGAATTGAAATGTTGGAAGCTTTTGATTCTCTTGCCAAGAGGAAACCTATCAAGCAGTTTGTACAGAAAAAAGCTATTTTTGTTTTTGATAAATTTAGGGAAGATATGGATCTGGTGAAGAAAGAATTCGATAACCGAAACGAAGCTCCAGTCCTCACCTACCATCCAGAATTCGGAGGAAACGCTCTTTGGCTACGTGCTCTAATCGGTCGTATCCAAAAACAAAAACTAAAACTCGACCAATTAACATTCATCTCAGATGAAGCAGCTTTAAAACGAAAAGAAGAAGTTTACAAGAAATACGAAGAAACTCACGAAAGACTGAAAAGCAACATCAACCAACTTCGAAGTAAATGGGACGAAAAAATCAAAGACATGGGAAAAGAAGGTCTTCACAAGTTAATGAAAAGAAGAGTCATGGCAAAAGACGATGAAGTAAAAGCGACTAATCTCGGAACTCTTGACTCAAAAATCTTAACTCAAGGACCTGGAGGCACTATTTCCAGCGACTTTGATAAAAATTTGATGAACTTGGTAGCTGAGGTTAAATGTTGGGAAAAACTTCAGCCTTTTGGAATAAATATTCCTTCTGAGGTCCATGAAGTTACCAGTTTTCGAGAGGAGTTCAGAATAATAAAAGAAAATATTTTACTTGTGGTAAAGGACTACAATAATATCATGAATGTTCTTGATGAAGATGAAAAGAAACTCTTTGAACTCCATTTGAATTACTTGACAAATAAACTGAAACCTGGATGGTCAAAACAATACGACTGGAGCAAGAAACAAATAGTTGAAACCACAATAAAAGACTGGAGAAAGCAATGCACAGACTGTCTAGACAAGGTTTACCTTTACAAGTCCTACACAGAAAAACTATACCTGAAATGCGAGGAAATCTCAGGAATCAGTCTGATCAGTCTAAACCGTAAAACAGTCTACGAAATCGACGAGTTCGAAAAGAAGCAAAATGAACATCTAGACTCAGTAGTTCCTCAAATAATCGGCCTTTGCGAAGAAATCACAGACCTGGTAAAAAAAACTTACGACATCTTCAACAGTGGAGACCTAAAATTCCAATCAGCGACTCAATCCATGGAAATAGTCCAGGCTCAATGGCAGGTCTACCTTCACCAAATCGATAAGAAACTCGAAGAAAGTCTTAAAAGAGCTGTGAAGCACTCTTTAAGCGAAATGAACAAGGCAATTAATGGTGAAAGAAATGAAATCACTCCAGTTTTTTACCTTCATGTCACTTTAGATGAACAGAAACAAAGAGTTGACTTTCGACCTTCAAGAGATGCGATGCGTGATATGATTATCAGGGTGCTTCAAAAAGTACTGGATATTAATAAGTCTGTTGTTAAGATCAGTGAAAGGTTTGAAATGAAAAAAGCCTCGACAAGCATGAAAATCGATAAACTTCCACCTGCTGCTTTGATGAATGCAGGAGCTTTGACTGGAAGTAACAGGCCGGAAGAGGAGAGACTTGTTGATGATGAGGATAAATGTGTTCCGCCTTTCAAGGATAATGATCCTGATATTTCGAAGACTATGAAACATATTAAAAAAGGAATCAAAACTAATCATGACTCACTTGATGCTTCGTTGCAGACTTGGAAAAGAGAACATTATACGAAATGTTGGGAAAAAAGTAAAATTCTTTATTTTAAGAGAAGGAAGGAACAACGACCTGATGCGGTTTCTTTTGGAGAAGATATTAATCATTATACTAAGGTTAGTGGAGAGGTTGATAATGAAAAAAATAATATGCCGATGGGGTTCGTTATGGTTGAAAATACTGAAATTCAGTCAATTATTAAGAAGTACTGCCAGGAATGGATCACTGGAATGACTGACCTGCTAAACGAAATAGCCAGAGAAGAGTTAAACGCGCTCTACGATCTTTTCAGAACCAGCGAAGAGTACCTATCGCGAGAGCCATCAGACATCTTCCAGCTAAAAAGAAACCAAGACAAGCTTCAAGAGATGCAAGCAAAAGTATTCGAAATCGAAAGAGAAATTCCTCCAATTCAAAAAAGATACGACGTGCTCAAAGACAACGAAGTCCAAATCCCCTTAGAAGAAATAAGCAGAATGAACGAAGTTGACAACAAGTTTAAAGAATGGAGGGAGTCCCTGCAAGTAGCCAGCGTAAAACTCGAGAGATGCTACAAAGAATTTGAAAAAGAAGTCGGAAAGTCCTGGAGAGACTATACGAAGTCAGTAGAAGAAATTCATAATGAATTCAAACAAGGAGCTCCTTTTAACATTGAAAGCTTCAACACTCAAGATGCTAAAAAACTCATCAATGAGTTCAGAGGAAAGGCTCAGGCCTTAAAGGAAAGAGAGGAAAATATGCAGTTTGGAATTAAACTCTTCAAGATGATGGTTTATCAGTTGGAAGATATCACTGAAATGGACAGGGAACTTGAATTGTTAGATGAAATTTGGGATTTAAAGGCTAAGTGGGACTCTCAGTGGGAAACTTGGAAGACTACTCGTTTTCTGGATTTGAAAGTAGAGATTATGACTGATGTTGGAAATGGATTTATTGATCGATTGAAAGAACTGGAAAAAAGTATGAAACAATGGGGAGTCTGGAACTCCTTAAGCAACTCCTTAAACATCTTCCTAAACACGATGCCATTGATCCGTCAACTATCCCACAAGGCGATTCAAGAGCGTCACTGGTTCGAGTTAAAACAAGAGCTAAAACTTCAATTCAACGAAAAAGAGTCCGACTTTTCAATGGAAGACATCTGGAGACTAGGTCTCCACCAATACTCTGAATACATATCAGAACTATTCAGCCGAGCCCAGCAGCAGCTGAACATCGAGGAGTCAATCCGGAACATTGAAAAGTCCTGGCTTAACCTCGAGCTCGAAGTGATTCCTTACAAAGACAACTACTTCAAACTACGTCAAACCGACGCGATTTTTGAAAGCCTTGAAGAAAACATCCTTGCCTTAAGTTCGATGAAGTCTCAAATCCACTCAGAGCCCTTCCATGACGACATCGCGAAATGGGAGTTTACATTAAGCCAAATCAACGACACTATCGAGATACTTCTCATGGTTCAAAAACAATGGCTTTACCTTGAATCAATCTTTGTCGGGAAGGACCAGGAAGAGTTCTCTAAAAAGCAGCTAAGTTCAGAAAGAAGTGAATTTATGAGAGCTAATGATAAGTTCATGGAAGAAATGAAAAGAATTGAAAGTAATCCTAATGCACTTAAAGCTCTTGGACATCCTGGGTTTTATGATACTTTAACTGAAATCAACTCGGGTCTGGACAAGGTGAAAAAAGGACTTGACCAGTTTTTAAGCATGGAAAGAAGCAAGTTTCCAAGGTTTTACTTTTTATCAGATGACGACCTGTTAAATATCTTAGGTCAAGGTAAAAATCCTCTGGAAATTCAAAATCATGTAAAAAAACTCTTTGAAGGTATCAAAAAACTAAGAATGACTGAAAACTATAAAAGACCTGAAGCAGGTGAAAGAGGAGGACGGAATCATAAAGTTCATGAAATAACTGACATGATTGCAGCGGATTCAGAAGAAATCAAGTTGAACCCGAAGGTCATTGCTGAAGGTGAAGTCGAGCAGTGGTTGGACCAGCTGGAAAAATCGATGCAAAATACTTTAAAAAAACTACTGATTGAAGCTTATAAAAAAACATCATCGAAGGATAAAAAACCCTGGATTCAAGGACCCTGGGGTGGGCAGCTTGTTATCACTTCAGGGCAAATTAAATGGACTCAGGAAACTCGTAGTAATTTAGAGAAAATCACCAGTGACTCTGATAAGAAAAACCCTTTGAAGGACCAACTTAGGAATCAGAGAAAGTATGTTTCTAGACTTGTTGATTATGTCAGGGAAACTAGGGTCGATACTGAAAGGAATAAACTTGTTGCACTTATTACTATTGAACAACATGCCAGGGAAGTACTTGTGAAACTTATTGAGAAGAATGTTGTCAGTGCTAAGGACTTTGAATGGATGCAACAGCTTAGGTTTGATAAAAAAAATGACTCTGATCAGGAGTCTTGGACTTGTACTGTTAATCAGACGAATACTTGCTTTGAATATGGGTATGAGTATCAGGGGAATAATGGAAGACTGGTCGTCACTCCTCTAACAGACAGATGCTACATGACCCTGACAACCGCTCTTCACATGAAACGAGGAGGAGCTCCACAAGGTCCAGCAGGTACGGGAAAGACCGAAACCGTGAAAGACCTAGGAAAAAACATGGCAAAGTTCGTGATCGTGATCAACTGTTCAGAATCCCTCGACTTTTCAAGTCTCGGGCGTTTATTCTCCGGTTTCGCCCAGTCAGGAGCCTGGGGCTGTTTAGACGAGTTCAACCGTATCGAGGTGGAAGTTCTAAGCGTTGTCGCTCAGCAAATCTCTAAAATTCAAAGCGCAATTAAAGAGAACAAGAAACAATTCATGTTTGAAGGCTCGACTATTTCTTTAAACGCGACTTGCGGCATCTTCGTGACGATGAACCCGAACTACGCAGGACGTTCAGACCTTCCGGATAACCTGAAGTCTCTTTTCAGGCCGATATCGATGATGAGTGCAGACTTGCAACTTATCTCTGAAATTATGCTGTTGTCTGAAGGTTTCGAGAAAGGAGGAATGTTGAGTAAGAAAATGGTCACTCTTTATAGCCTTATGGTTCAACAGCTGTCAAAACAAGACCATTATGACTTTGGAATGAGAGCTTTGAAGTCAGTTTTAACTTTAGCTGGAGGTATAAAACGTGAATCTCCTGCTTTAGATGAAGAACTTCTGCTAATGAAAGCACTTTATGATATGAATATTCCGAAACTTGTCACTGAAGATGTTGACCTCTTTTTAGCATTGTTGAAAGGCACTTTCGCTGGAGTTGAACTTCCTGAGAATGAATCGAGTTTGTTGAAATCCGCGATTATCACGGAACTGAAAAATCAGGGATTGCAAGAAACTGATATGATTATTAGAAAATGTATGCAGTTGTTTGATAGTAAAAGGACTCGACATGGTAACATGCTTGTTGGTCAGGCACTTTCAGGTAAAAGTACCACGTGGAAGACTTTGAAAGAAGCTGTGAAAGATTTAGCTCAGAAGGGGACTCCAGGGTTTAACAAGGTAAAAGTCAGGATTTTAAATCCTAAGTCGATTACTGTGAAAGAAATTTATGGATGGTATGATACTTCTGGAGAATGGCATGATGGTATTTTAAGTTCTATTATGAAACAGATCTGTGAAGAGGAAGGACCGGAAAGTAAATGGTTTGTACTTGATGGACCTGTTGATACCAAGTGGATTGAAAGTATGAACTCGGTACTGGATGATAATAAATTGCTTACACTTGTGAATGGAGATAGAATTGCTTTACCTCCTAATGTCAGACTTTTGTTTGAAGTGGAAAATTTAGCTGTCGCTAGTCCTGCAACTGTTTCAAGAGCTGGAATGATTTATTTGGATGTCAAGGAACAAGGACATCTTCCTTATTTAATGAGCTGGCTGCAGAAGAAGGAAAAGGAACTTGCTGGATTTTTACTTGAAATGTTTAATAAGTATGCTGTCAGGGTCATGGAAACTAAAAGATTGCAATGCAAGGAACCGGTCCCTATCACGGTTATTAATAGTGTCATCTCGCTTACTAACTTGTATGATGCCTTCGCTACTGGAGCTGATCTTGATAAAGGTGAAGATGCGTATTGGCTCTTGCTGGAAAAATGGTTTGTTTTCGCAATGCTCTGGTCTATTGGTGGATCAGTAGATGAGGCAGGTCGTGACATAATCGACACATGCGTGCGAGACATTGAGAGCGGTTTCCCTCATTCAGGAATAATCTACGACTACCTAGTTTCAAGCGAGAAAAAAGAATGGATTCCCTGGGCAGAAAAGTTATCAGTAAAGCCAACAATAAACCCAGGAACCCCTTTCTCAAAGATCCTGATAACAACAGTCGACACATACCGTTCACTCGAAATTCTAAAAGGTTTAGTTCGCAACAAGACCCACGCATTAGCCGTAGGAAGTACTGGCACAGGTAAAACTGCTTTAATCCAAACAGGTCTCTTAGGAACCTTAGACGAAACCGCCTTCACTTACTTCATCATCAACTTTTCAGGTCAGACATCATCAGAGAAGACTCAAGATATAATCGAGAACAGTTTAGAAAAAAGTATTTCAAACAAAAGAACTCCTCCTCCCAACAAGCGATGTGTGATGTTCGTAGATGACTTGAACATGCCTCGAAAAGACGAGTACGGCTCACAGCCTCCTTTGGAACTCTTAAGGGCCTGGGCTGACTACGGCTTTTGGTATGACAGGAAAAAACAACTGCCCCTTTCGATTCAAGACGTTCAGATGGTCGCTGCGATGGGCCCCCCTGGCGGGGGGCGGGCGGAGATATCTCAGCGAGTCCAATGTCATTTTTCTTTGATTAACTTCACAAATCCAGATGATAACCAAATGCGTCGAATTTACTTCACAATTATTTCACATCATTTATCAGATTTTGATGAAGAGGTCAAGTCATTAGCAGAGATCTTTACAAATGCGACGATAAGTCTTTATCATAAAATAAAAGAAGAGTTTCTGCCGATACCTTCTAAGTCTCATTATGTTTTTAATATGAGAGATATTTCCAGGGTGTTCCAAGGGATGTACAAAGCGGATAAGAACTATCATGATAGCAAAGAAAGTCTTGTTAAGCTCTGGGTGCATGAATGTCTTCGAATCTTTCATGATCGAATGGTAAATGCCTTTGACCAGCAGAAGATCAAAGATAAGCTTGATGAGCAGCTTCAGGCAATGGGAATGAACTACGAACAGTGCTGTTTGCCGATGACTCTTCCTGATAGAAAAGTCTTCATCGACCCGCTGTTCATTGGAGAAGACCTCAGGACTGACGGGACGAATGTTTATGACTTGGTTGAAAGTTATGACAAGTTAAAAACTTGTCTTGAAGGAAAACTTGTTGAGTATAATTCAGTTCCAAAACATTTACATATGAATTTAGTACTTTTTAGAGAAGCTGTTGTCTATCTCTGTAAAATTCATAGAATTCTCAAACAGGAATGTGGACATGCTTTACTTGTTGGCGTTGGAGGAAGTGGAAGACATTCGCTTTCAAGACTCGCTGCTTTTACAGCTGGGTATGAAATTGTGCAACTTGAATTAAATAAAAATTATAAACTCACTGAGTTCAGAGAAGATATCAAGAAAATTAAAAGAACGACTGGAGACCAGGACAAACCAGTTGTTTTTATGTTTTCAGATAATGACGTGGTTGACGAGTTATTCTTGGAAGACGTAAACAACATCTTATCTTCAGGAGAAGTTCCAAACATCTACACCAACGACGAACTGAAAGACATTCGAGAAAGCATGAAAAAAATCGCAAAGAAACTGAAACGTCCAGATAACAATGAGTCTCTTTACAGTCTTTTTCTGGAAAGAGTTAAGAAAAATCTCCATGTTTGCTTCTGCATTTCTCCAGTAGGGTCGAAATTCCGTGACTACTGCCGAGTCTACCCAGGTCTTATAAACAACACGACAATCAACTGGTTCATGCCCTGGCCAGAAGAAGCCTTATACGAAGTAGCAGTCAAATACACAAAAGAAGAACTTGACTTCAAAGATTCCATAAAACTAGCAATTTGCGATATTTTCTCTACAATGCACTTAGACGTCACTAAAGCCACTCAAGAGATGCTTCTGGAACTTCGCCGTCCTTACTACGTGACTCCCACTCACTACCTCGACGTAGTCACCGGCTTCGTAGAACTTCTCAAAAAGAAACAAAAGGAAATCGGCGACTCTGCAAATAAATTCAAAAATGGACTTGGAAAACTAGAAGAAGCGAAAAGCCAAGTTGAAAAAATGAGTAAAGAACTCGAAATCACTAAAACTGAAGTCTCGAAAAAACAACAACAATGTGAAGACCTGATGACTCAAGTTAATCAAGAGCAGACTAAAGCTGATAGAAATCAGAAGGAAATGGAACATAAAAGAGAGGAGATTGAAAAAGAACATAAGTCTATGGAAGCTGTTGCACTTGACGCTCAGATCGATTTGAATAAAGCGATGCCGGCGCTTTTGGAAGCTGAACAAGCTTTAGACAAGTTAGACAAGAAGGAACTTGCTGAGATTAAAGGCTACGTGTCGCCTCCTCCTCTTGTGGAAAAGGTGATGATGGCTGTGATGATCATTTTAGTCGGTGAGAAGTCCACCTGGGCCAATATGAAAAAAGAACTAAACGACCCTAACTTCATGTCTAGAATTAAAAACTACGACAAAGACTCAATTCCGAACAAAATCCTTAAAAAACTAGAAACTTACACACAAGCTCCTGACTTTTCACCAAAAGCTCTTGAAACTGTCTCAGTCGCTGCCATGGCTCTTTGCAAATGGGTCCATGCACTTGAAGCTTATGGAAAAATCTTTAGAGAAGTCGAACCAAAAAGACAAATCGTTAAAAACCTTCAAGCAAATCTTCACAGAATGGAAGAAAAATTACAAGAACTCGCTGATAACTTAAAAGAACTTCAAGAAACTATTCAAATGCTTGATAAACAACTTAAAGAACAAGAAGAAGAGAAAAAAATTTATGAAGATCAGGCAAAAGATCTTCAGTTAAAACTTGAAAGAGCTGAAAAACTTGTAAGTGGCTTGGGAAGTGAAAGAATCAGATGGGAAGCTTCTTTGATTAGATTTGAAGAGATTTACTTGAAACTGCCTGGAGGCTGCTTGATAAGTGCTGGGTTCCTCGCGTACAACGGCCCGTTCACCAGTAAGTACCGTGAAGACCTGATTGAGAAAAAGTGGATTCCGCTTGTAAAAAAGAAGCAGATTCCTATAATCCCTGAATTTACTTTCACTGAATTCATGTCGACTCCCACTGAAATCCGTGACTGGAACTTGAAAAAACTACCGACTGACAAGTTCTCAATTGAAAACGCAATCTTGTGTCTTAAGTCAAAAAGATGGCCACTTATGATCGACCCTCAGCATCAAGCAAATACTTGGATTAAAAGGCATCATCCTGATATCAAAGTCGTAAATCCTCAGAAAAAGTACATGGCTATCATGGAAGAAGCCATTCGAAATGGACTTTGTGTCTTGCTTGAGGATATTGAAGAAGAAATCGACCCTAGTCTTGACCCTATCTTGAAAAAATCGATCAAAAAGACTGGAAAAACTATTGCGATTAAATTGGGAGAAAAGGAAATTGCTTATAATTTCAATTTCAAACTTTATCTTACTACTCGTATGTCTAACCCGCATTATACTCCCGAGATTTCTACGAAACTCACGATTGTTAACTTTCAGGTCAAGGAGTCTGGACTTGAAGAACAACTTTTAGGGATTCTTGTTAGTGAAGAGGACCCGAAACTTGAAACTGATAAGAATTCTTTGGTTATATCGATTGCTAGTAAAAATAAGGAACTTGTGGAAAAGGAAGATGAAATTCTTTATAGACTCAGTAACTCGACAGGGTCCCTTCTCGACGATGAGAACCTAATCAACACCTTACACTCCATAAAAGAAACCGGAGAAAAGCTAAAACAAGAGCTAGAATTATCGGAAAGCAACATCCGTAAAATCGACGGTTTACGAGAAAACTACCGTCCATGTGCTACAAAAGCTTCCGTCTTTTACTTCGTATTAGCAAATTTAAACTTCGTTGACCCAATGTACCAATTTTCCCTAGAAAGTTACGTGGAGCTTTTCCGTGACTCAATAATAAAATCAAAAGAAAAAAACATGGTCTGGGACTCGATTCCCGACCGTATCGCGATGCTCGACAAGTTCCACATGTACGCCGTTTACACGAGCACATGCAGGGCACTTTTCGAACGTCACAAACTTTTACTTTCTTTGATGATGTGCGTTGCTTTGCTGAAACTTGAGAATAAAATAAACCTTCAGGAATATTCATTCTTTTTGAATGGAGGAGTCGTCATTGGAGAAGTCGAACGTGCTGCTAACCCGGATCCTGATTGGATTATTCAGGAAATGTGGGATAATATCACGGAACTTGAAAGGACTATTCCAACTTTTCAAGGAATTGAAGGGTCTATGATTGTTAGTCGCAAGGAATGGAAAAGATGGTTTCAAACTTCGGAACCTGAAAATGAACACTTGCCTGGGGAGTGGGATGCTAAGGCTGATGATTTGAGGAAAATTGTACTGCTTAGGTGCTTGAGACCTGATCGTGTCTTGTTTGCTGTTTCTTCTTATGTGGCTGCGAACCTCGCACCAGAATACATCGAATCTCCAACTCTAATCCTAGATGACCTTTACAAAGACTTCAGCAAGCCAACCCAGCCAATAATGTTTGTCTTATCTCCAGGTGTAGACCCAGCACCCCAACTAACATCTTTAGCAATCTCAAAAGAAAAAGACCTCGAAATAATCCCTCTAGGCCGTGGACAAGACATAAAAGCTCAAAAAGCTTTAACAGAAGCAGTAGAAAAAGGTTTCTGGGTCTTTCTCGCAAACTGTCACTTAGCAATAAGTTGGATGCCAGCTCTTGAAGAACTTCTCGAAACCCTAATGCGAAGAAACCCAAACGAAGACTTCCGTTTATGGCTTTCAAGTGACCCTCACCCTCGTTTCCCAATATCAATTCTCCAAAGATGTGTAAAAGTAACAACCGAGCCTCCAAAAGGAATAAAGTCAAACATGTTGCGTCTTTACAACCAAATCACTGAGAAGAACTACTCAAGAGTAGCAGAAACTTCGAAGTACAAAAAACTTCTTTTCTCACTTTGTTGGTTCCATTCAATTCTCGTTGAAAGGAAAAAGTTTAAGTCTTTAGGGTGGAACGTGGTTTATTCGTTTAACGACAGTGACTGGGAAGTAAGTGAAAATATTCTTGCAAAGTACCTGGGCTTCCGTGAAGAAGGAGATAAAATGGAGATCGACATGAAGAACTTCCCTTGGGATGCACTTCGATACTTGATTGCTGAGGTCAGCTATGGAGGAAGAGTCACTGACGATAAAGACCGACGACTGCTCATGGTCTATGCTGAGGAATGCTTTAATAACAAAGTAGTGGATGAACTGAAATACAAACTCGTTGAAAACAGTCCAATGTACGTCATTCCTGATGATACCAACTATAAACCTCCTCAAGAAAACCCTAACCCAGCAGTCTTTTACATCAAAGCCATTAAAAACTTCGCACAAATCGACCGCCCTGAAGCCTTCGGTCAACACGTCAACGCACAAATCGCTTCTCAAATCCTTGACACAAGAGACCTGCTCGACGCGATTTTAACTCTCAGTCCTCAAACTGCAGTATCAGGAAAGCAGTCAGTTGAAGAGAAAGGAAAACTGATCTGTGAAGAACTACTTGAAAAAATACCTGAACCCTTTAATATTGAAGAAGTCCAGGAAAGATGGAAACGTGACTCAAGTCCTTTGAAGATTGTTTTGATTCAAGAGATTACAAGATACAATCGACTTTTAAAGTACACCCGGCAGTGTTTGGTTGATCTTCAACTTGGATATGCTGGGGTTCAGTTAATGTCTGAAGAACTGGAAAAAGCTGGGCATAGTCTGTCTTTAGGAAGAGTGCCTACTAGCTGGCTTTTCGCCTATGCGAGTATCAAGCCCTTGGCAAGCTGGATTCGAGATTTAAGGGCGAGGACTGATCAGTTGAAGTCCTGGGCAACTACCACGAATCCTTTGATTTACTGGATTTCAGGATTTACTTATCCTACTGGGTTCACTACTGCACTTTTACAGCAAACAGCAGCGGCTAAGCCTTGCTCGATTGATTCTCTTAGTATGGACCATTTGATTTTAACTGATGATGAGAATTTAGTACCCCCGAAAGAAGGAGCTTATGTCAGCGGGTTGTACTTGGAAGGCGCTAAATGGAACTTAGAAGGACAGTGCTTGTGCGAACCTGAACCTATGGAACTTTACTGGCCCATGCCGAATATTCACTTTAAACCGGTAAAGGATAAGAAAAAAGCGAAGACCAATGTTTATTCAAGTCCTTGTTATTATTACCCGGTTAGGGAAGGCACTCGGGAAAGACCTAGCTTCATGTTTTATATTGACTTGAAAAGTGGAGATTATGGACAGGAGTTTTGGATTAAGAGAGGAACTGCTTTGTTGCTTAGTATTGATAATTAAGGTTAGTTGATTATGGTTATTGTTTTTTGCTGAGGATGTGGAGAATGAGGATACTTAGGAGTTTTATACTAATTCCTATGCCGAGGAGGATGTAGATACTTTCTGAATACCCTTCCGGCAATTTCAAGTTCTCAATAGCAACTTCAGCAACCTGTCTATTAATATCAGGGTTATCATGAATATCAATCCTAATAGTAGTTTCAAAAACATACCTAAAAGGTGAAATATATTGCAAGATAAACCACTCAGGAATCTTATCAAAGCTAACAATATACCCTCCACACATCATAAAAGGCACAATAAAAAGTGGAGCTAAAGCCGAAGCTGCTTCCATAGTAGGAGAAATAACCGAAACAAGCAGTCCATAAGACCCAGCAGCAAATGACCCAAGAAAGGCAACAAGAAGCATTTTAAAGAACTGTGAAACTTCAGGATTGAATCCAATAATATAATAAGATCCTCCATACAACCCACAAGAAATCAAAATTTCGCTTGGCAGGCGAGTGATGATAAAACTCAAAATAAAAGGCAGCGACGAGTACTTCCGGTTAAAGTTTTCACGATAAAAGACTGCCTTGTGACTTTGAAAAACAGGCGCCGTGGATAACACTGAGTCCATTATGATGTTGTTGGAAAGAAGGAAAAGTGCTCCATATCTGTCGTTCATGTCATAGATTGATGTGCCGAGATCACCGAATGTCATGGAACAAAGCGAAAATAAAACAATGAGTTTCAGTATTTGACCTCGCATTATTATTGGATTTCGAATTATGTGGCGAAAGTCTCTTTTCACTAGGTATGCGAGGGCAATTATAAAGGAAATGTGGATGTGAGTTTTTGGAGTTTCTATTATAGTGTCTGCCAAACTGCACTTATTGCCTTTTTCGCTTAGGTTTTGACGGTATTCTAAACTTGTGAATTTAGGGTCACTTAAAACTTCGAGAAAATGATCTGCTGGGTTGTAGTTAGGTTTTATTGGGAAACCGATTTCTTTGAAATAATCTACTGCTTTTGATGTTTTTCCGATGTAGATTGTGTTTCCATAGCTGAGAAGTAGTAATCTGTCTATTTTCGTTAGGATCTTAGAGCTTGGTTGATGGATTGTCGCAATTATTGTGCTTCCCTTGGTTTTAGCCATCTTGGACAGCAATTCAACAATATTCAAAGAATTAAACGAGTCAAGCCCAGTGGTGGGTTCATCTAAAAACAATACAGTAGGGTTAAAAATCATTTCAACTCCAATAGAAACCCTTTTCCTTTCCCCTCCCGAAATGCCTCTCATCACTTTTCCCCCAATAAAAGACTGTTCACAAGCAGTGAGTCCAAGTTCCTCAATCAACTTAGTCACTACTTTTTGCCTTTCATCCCAAGTGAGATCCATAGTGAGACTAGCAGAAAAGTCAAGAGTTTCCCTGACAGTCATCGACTCAAGTAAGACATCGTCCTGTGGAACGAAACCGATCATTGACCTGTAGTCGACTGAGTCAATCTGATGACCGTTTATCAAAACTTGCCCTGAAGCCACTTTTATTGTACTCTGATGCTTTCCACTCAAGCAGTTCAGAAGGGTCGTCTTTCCAGCTCCTGATGGACCCATGATCGCTAAAAACTGACCTGGACGAGCTAGGCCTTCAGATTTTCGCAAAATTGCTTTGCTTGGATTGTGCTTTGACTCTTTTGTGAAGACTGATAAGTTGGACCAGCGCAGCTCAGAATTGTAAGACTTGGATGACATTTTATTTATAAAATAAATGGAGGTTGTAACCTTGAAAACAAGTTACAAGTTATAGGATAATATAGATGATTGATTGTGAATATTTTTATAGTATTTGTTAAGAGTTTAAAGATATGATATTTTCTTATATAAATCTAAATTAAATTAACTCAGGTAAGATTTAGAAAAAATACTAAAATTTAGAAACTTTTTATTCAATGAAGAATATATACACTGCTTGAAAATCAATCATCAATAGGAGAATAACTCAAATTAAATTTAAGCATAAGAAATTTAAAATATTCATTAGAATTATTTTGAACTAAAAAACTAAGAATCACTAACCATTATTGCTTCAGATCCACATTGTTCCATATTGAAATTATTAAAGTTTATATAATCAAAGGATCCATAGAATATATAAGGTTAGTTGCAGGAAGATTATTAGAATAATATTTAATACATTTTTCTACCTATTTATCAAAATATAGAAAACCTTAGATCTTCATCGAACCAGGAATAATTGCCAAAACTTTTTCAATATTATCAGCTCTCCAAATTTCTCGATTTAGCATTTTTATATAAAATCCAAAGCACAACCCAAAAGAAAAGAAAATTAATCCTGCACAAAAGAAGCAAATCTTAAAAACATAATATTTAGCCAATTCATACAAATTTTCTAACTTGCTTTCACCAAATCCAATCACATTCCTTTCAACAACTTCAAAAAACTCTTCAAACTCTGAAAAGTTTGTTTGTTTATTTGTATAAAAAAAACATTCATGGTTCAAAAATTCGAGAATTTCTAAAAATCCTGCCTTTAAAAACAATCTATTATTGGTATCATTAGAAAGTATTTCCTTTTCGAAAAGCTGCAAAATGATAGTTTTTGACCTGTTTTCAATGATTTCTTTTTCAATATTTTGAAGTAAAGAGACTTGTTCATCTATTTTTTTAAAGGAATCGAAAAATATTGACTTGTTTTTATGAGAATCAGAAAGACCGAATCCTATCATTTCAGTATTGTTTTCTAAAACTAAGTACCTTAATTGGTTCAGTTCTACAAATATTTTTGAGATTGAAGAACTCAAAATAATGATACCAGTCTCCAGTTCTTGAATATTTTCATAGAACTTTAAGACTAATATTAAAAATGTAACAACAAGCACTGCGAATAAAGGGAATAACTTAAGAATAAAAATCTTAGAATCATTGAATTTCAGCTGTTTTTTCTTATCTTTTATTGTTTCAGTATCATCTTGACTGATTTCATAGTTCTCATGAACTTTTTTTAGTCTTTTTGTGGTAACTTTCTGGATTACCTGCATATTGCACCGGACTCTATGATATAAAAATGTCCAGATCTTATTTTTTTGAAAGCTGGATAAAATATAAGACCCAATCACGACAAAGAAGCTGCAAAAAGCGACACAAATTCCAAAAATAAGAAGTAAAATTTGATTTTCTTCTATCCGGCCTATTTTTTTCATTTCACAATTTTCAAGCTTTTCTAAATAATCTCTAAAAATTTTCATAGTCTTTTCGTTAACATTGTTCAAAATGTGAAAAAGTGAATTTTGATAATCTTTTTTTTTTTCCAAAGATTCAATTAAAATTTCAATCTAATTTTCTCTTACATTTCTTATAATAGAATCAACGAAATCTTGAAGGTCTACAGTTTTTACTTGAAAATTCCTATTTGAATCAATAATTTCGATATATTTATCTGAAAAGCTTTGACCAGTGCAAGATTCAGAAGATTTAGAGTCTTCAAAAACCTTATCGTAAAATATTCTAATCTCAGAAGCTAATGATTGAAGATCAGAGATCTTGAAATACCAGTTTTGATTAGACCTAGTTTCTAAATCAAGTGCTCTTACTATCGATCCTGATTTAATAAGACTTCCAGTAAGACTTGCAAAATTTTTCCCTCCATGACTGATATTATCCAATCCAAAAGACATTGAAACCATAGCAGCGATGATACAAGAAGAAACAACAAAAACCTAAATAACCCTCACCATGATCAACAATGAAAACTTCGTGATCCTCATAAAAACCCTCGATTTTTTCAACATTTTCTGCTCAGCAAGTTCAAATCTTCTAAATTCTTTTCCTCTAGAAGTAAGAGAAGTACCAGGGCTTATTTGCAAGATATGGCTTTTGCGATTGTTGATTTTTTCTGAAATCGCTTCAGTCATTTCATTGACTTTGAAGAAATCAGTGGTCGAGTTCCATTTGTAGCTTTCTGAAATATCCTGAGTGAGGTAAAAAATGTAAAGACTTGTGGATTTCAAGGAAAAGTCTTTACAAGTCGCGATCACGAATTTAAACTCGCTCCAGTTTGAGCTTATTCGAATTTCAGTCTTTGTGGGCCTGTCTTCAAGCAGAGAAAGGTCATCGATTCGAAGGAACTCTTGAATAAACAAGTCTTTAACGTAGCTTCTCTCGCAATTCAGAAGTTTAGGAAAGTCTTTTGAATGCTCATGAATAAAGCCTTCTTTAGAAACCAAGGCGTATTCTCTCGAACGTCTTAAGGGGTTAATGAAAGCAATGAAGCTTATTACTGAATTCACACAAATGCACTCTACGTGGGTTGAACATTCGATGATGAATCCTGAAGAGTCTACAAAGAAAAGAGTTATCAAGGGGAAAACGTTGTGAGTTTTACTTTTAGCTGCGTATCTTGGAAGATGGCTCAGGTGAAGCTTGTCTAACAGTCGAGGGACAAATAAATTTAAGGTTTGGTCCTGGATTGCTGAGTTTGAATATCCAGTCAGCTTTAAAAACGCTTTACTTGCGAAAACGATTTTCGCAGGATCCTCGAAGTTTCCAGAAAGTACTAAAATTCCTTGATTTTTTAAAGAAAGACAACCGAATTTCAAGTTCTTCAGGTATTTCTTGTTGTTTAAATGGATTATATCCCCCGCCCTCTCAGAGTCTTTCAGAATTTTTATTAAAAAGCTCCGAAACATTTCTTTAAGCTCTGAAGATTCTGGGAATCTTCCAACAAGATTTTCATATTTTTTAGTAAGTTTTCTTAGTAAAGTTGCAAGTTCATCAACAATACTTGAATAATCCTGTAAATCTGGCTTTTGTGTTAAAATCACACTTTTCAATCTACTAAAAGTAACGCAAAAATCAAAATCTAACTTTTTTAACTTGTTGAACTGGTTGAAATACTTGAAAAACTCGTAAGTTGTTGAAGAAAATTTACAAACTTCCTTCGTGATCTCTTTGCATTTAAAAATCTGGAAATTTTCATACAAGTTAAAAGATTTAACTGAAATCCAGTGCGCTTTATTCAAGGCAAGTGTGCAATTTCCAATAAAGTCAAGAGAATAATAAGCCTGCAGAACAAGGTTCATTTTTTCCTTTGTTGAACTAAAGTTGCTATTCATCAAACTGAGGACTTCATCGTTGTCATCTTTAGAAGTCAACTTTTTCCTTAACTGAAATTCGAAGTCTTGAAAATTCTGAGAATCTGTTGATTTTGACTTCTTGTTTAAAGAATCTTTCAGTAAAAGATATGAACAAAGAAGAACTCCTGGTTGCATGAATATCAAAAGGACCAGATTCACCAACTCGTCTCCAAGTTCCCAGCTTATGAGAAGCGCCAAGCAACTGAAGGCCAAATCGATTTGGAAGAAAAGTCTGACAAGATTCTGTGAAAAAGAGTAAAAAGGCAAATTAAGCAGAATAAGTTTAGAGGTATAAAGAAACATGATCAAATTTAGGACTAAAAACATTTCATAGTTTTTCCACTTTATTAGCTGTAAGAGGACTGTCAGAAAATAAACGATTTTCACACAAATCTCGCACTTTGGGTGAATTTTTGAAAGATGTTCTTCGTTGTCTTGTCTATGTCTGACACTATAATTGAAACATTCAAAAAAAATAACTAAAACCAGATGACTAACCAAAAGACTTACGTATAACAATTTTCCAGTGAGGCCTAAATCAAAGATGTCCTCAGGGTTAAACCCAGCCACTTCATTTCCTGCTCCAGAGAGTAAAGATGATACATAAAGAAGGTGAAATCCAGGAATCATCAATACTTCGCTTATCACCCAGATCAATAATTGAATTACTCTGAAAGGAAGGTTTCTGATTTTGACTTTGATCCATAAACAAAAACCTAAAAGAGCCATTAGAAGGTAAATCAAACAGATCAATGAAGTCAGTAAAAACGATAAGTCTCTTGAGAAGTCCTGACTTACGGAGAAGGAGAATAGTTCTGAGTACTCAAAAAACTTCCAGAAGCTTTTTACACTTTTAGAGGCTGTTAGAGTGGAAGGATAGTGTAGTAAAAAGAGAACTTGCATGAACTTTATGAATTCGGATAATGATGACTTGATCGTGTTGATATGGGTGAATCGGACTGGTGATGCATTTTGATGAAAAATCAGTGATTGAAGGGAATAGAAAAGATACATTATTATTAGGAAATAATTACTTCTAAAGTTCTTAGAAATTTTGATTACAATGCTTGATATTTCATAATGAAACTTAAAAATGGCTTAGAAAATGATTTGATTTAGATAAAGTTTATATTGAATTTAGAATAAGATGAATTCGCATAGGATTAAATAACCTTTTATATGAAAAATCTCAATATAGATGATAAATAAATTTGAAATATAATTAATTGACACTTCCCACAGCATTTATTTTGAATATTTTTAAGCTTAACTAAAAATTATAATAATTTTTGAATCCAAATAATCAATTTGACCTATAAACATTTTGTTTTCTTCCTAAAAATCAATAACTATTTATTTAAGTAAATTGGTTAATTATGAGAATTTTCCATCAATCTTGCTACTTTAAGTTTGCAAGAATTAACTTTTTCAATTTTTCTTCATGAATTTTATTCTTTTTAAAATCATTCCAAA
This sequence comes from Stentor roeselii, assembly GCA_006503475.1. Lineage (NCBI taxonomy): Eukaryota > Ciliophora > Heterotrichea > Heterotrichida > Stentoridae > Stentor > Stentor roeselii. The sequence continues at coordinate 24,698 of RSEH01000046.1, read as the reverse complement.
GGTCACAAGAAAAGCGATGACCAGCTTTAACCCCACAAAAAGTGCAGAATTTCATTTGGCATTTTTTACAGAAAAATTCTTGACTTTTGAAATTGTCACTCAGTAAGTTAAGACCTGAAATTTCTCCGCAAACGCAGATGAATGATAATGAAGAATAAAACAGTTTCGCTGCCAAGTAATGGATTTTTTCATCTTTTTGAAAATGATTCATTATAAAATCGAAAGGAATTATCTTTCTGCAGTTTTTACTAAAGCATTTAATAGGAGGTGTTTTAGATTTGAAATTTTCTAGCTTTTGTTTGATGTACTCTTTGAAGCACTGTAAATCGTAGCAATGAGTGCATTTGGAGTTGAACTCAATAAATTTATTTTCACAAATAATGCAAAATTTCGAAGGACTATCATTTTTTAAAATAGGAACTGCGAATTCCTCATCATTTTCATAGTCATCTAAATTCCTCGGATGATAAGAAGTTTCTTGATGTCCTTGTTCAGTAATAGCAAAATGAGAGTCCTCTTCCTTTTTCTTTTCTGAATTTTCTATAGGATGAAAATCATGTTTCTTGTTTTGAATTAAACTCGGCTTTAATGGTATTTTTTTTTCGTCAATCGAATAATTCTCAGGAGATTCTGTTAGATTACTGTATTTTTCCAAGTTAGAATAGACAAGAATGGACTGGATATTTGGTTCCAGTGTTTTTAATTCTTCTTTATGATCTTCTTTAAAATCCTGGAAATGCAAAAGTTTTGTATTCAGTTCCATTCGACTAGAAGAATCAAATCCAGATGAAGAATCAAATTCAGAAGCTTTTATTAATTTACTTGAAGTATCTTGTGAACTTTTAACACAATTATCATGAATAACCACTTCAGACCTGTAAGTTTGATAAAAACATTCATCTATTAGTTCACTGTTAGAAGAATCTGAATCCGAATCACGATGATTAAACTTTTGAGATACAGTTGTAACAATCCTGTTATTTAAAACAGAATCAGGAGGATTTTGTTTAACACTTTCATATATTTCTTGAAGCTGCTCCATAACAACAGTGATATTAAAATCATTCAAGTTATCAAATGTCAGCATTTTAAAAACCAGATTCAAAAACTTTTCATTAATTTGACCAAATCTTAAAAACCCTTTTTTAAGAGATTCAAGTAAAACATCCTTCGGCATTTCTTTTGAAAACTTAACTGATAACAATTCACAGAAAATAATTCCAAGGTTTCTAATGTCATTAATGAATGCCTCTTCTCTTCTGGTTTTTCTGATAAGAATCTCAGGTTCAGACTTAAACCTTGGTTTAAGACTTGCTATTTTTTCAAGTTTCGCTAGTTTAAGACCTGCTAGACTCATGATTTTGTCTGAATTTACAAAGATTTTTGAACTTTTCATATTGTTATGTGAGAAATTCTGCTGGTGCAAAGTCGCCAAACATGCAGTGATTCTGCTGCAATTATGTAGAATCGATTCAAGGGAAAAATCATCTTGGTTCATACATTCTTTGAAAGACTTCAGGTCAAGATGTTCAAAGTACTCGATACAAGCGTAGAACTTACCCTCTTCAACCCAAATATCGTAAACTTCAATAAAATTCACTTCAAATCTCTTAAATTCTAGCAAGTTCTTTATTTCTTCTGGGATTTTCTCATCGTTGTATATCCAAAGAACTACTTTGGAATAAGGTTCATGGTTTTGTTGGAATATTTCTACACTTTTATACCGATTTCCTGAAATTTTTTTGATTAGAGTGAAGTTATTGATTGTTTTTTCCATTATAAACTAATTACTGAGAAAAAAAATGCACTAATATTTCTCCTGTCTCAGACTTCAAGTTTATTTCTTGTTCTTGAGGTGACAAACTGTTGACTTCTACAGTCGTTCCAGGCGGTGACCTGATGGCGACCATAGTCTTCTGGTTACCATGAATATTCTGCAAGTCTTCGAGGTTAAGATAGGCCAAGTCCTTATTATTTTCTAGCAATTCATCAATCTTTCTTTCCATTTCTTGAGTCCAGCAGTCCAAATTGGACTCTTGGCTTTGAAACAAGTCAAGCATTTCAGTGTTTTCCATTGAGTCCCCAACCCACTGGATGATATTTTTCAATTTCTTTTCAACCAAGCCGACCCCTTCCAAGACATTGGTGATGTCGTAAATGCGCCTTTTAGGGACTCCAAGAAGCTAAGTACAACTTACCTGGACTGCCTCGTTCAAGTCAATTGTTTTTTCTTCAGAATTCAGAAGAAGTTCCAGAAACTTCTGGGTCAAGACGCCAAGTGAATGCTCCTGACGACCTCCTGGCGTCCCTTGGCCCTTTTTTGGGGAGACCAATGGAGAACTTGATTCTGATGAATCGTCTAAACGTTTTAGATGATCTGAGTTCATTTTTCCAATTTTAGCATCTTTTGCGGGAATTTATTAAGACTTTTGAACTTTGGACTTTTTGGTATTGAAGGGTGGAGGATGATAAGTTAGAATGGTGAATGGAGATTTCGATTTTATTTAAGGATATGAAGTTATTATTTATCTTTATTGAATGATATACGGAATTACTTAAAATTTTGAATTTGATATTTTAAAGATTTAATCTTATTTCAGAGAGATTGCTAAATGAAGGAATTTTAAGAATGTAGGTTTAACTAGTCATTGAAAAAATCAGACTTAGCTACTAATGAAACTTTAGAAAGAACTGACTCATTCAAGTTTTCTCTTTGGTAAATCCCTCCAGTCATCTTGACTCTCCAGTAAGGTTTCTCCTTTCTTAATTTAATGAAATTAGTGTAAATAACATTGTTACATTCAGGCAAGAGATACTCATCATCAGATCCATTTCCTTCAGAATTCGGTTTAGGTTTCCTTTTATATCTCTGACTAAACACCCTAGTCAAATTCCTTTTCCACAAAAATTCAACTTTTTCTGTCAACTCATTTCCAAGGCGATCCTTCATCTTATCCCCAACCCTTTTGATGACATCAAAAAAGACTCTTTCAGATTGAATATCCATTCTAATTATATCCAATAATGTTACTGTTACTTCTCCTAAAAACATCTACTGCCTTAGACTGCTTATCAAAAGCTTCATATCCTGATACCTCTTCATCATATCCCTTCGAATTGCCAGTTCTTCCTTATGAAGACTCATTCCTCTCCTCTTTCCTTCCAGTTCGAATAGTGAATCTTCATTACCGGTCACATACTCAGACATATGCGACAAAACTCAACTCTTTCATCAGTCTCAACCTGAAATACAATGAGACTGACTTGGCGACTTTAGCGGAAAATTCAGCTTCAAGTACGAATCTTCAAAAGTTCGCTTGCGGCCTTTATAACCACTTTTTTTACTTCTGGACTTTGACTGCACCTGAATGCGCGACTGGTGAACCTACTGGAGCACTTTTGACTCAAATACAGAAAACATGGGGAAATTTCTCAAACTTTCAAAATGCTTTCAATAGTTTGGCGACTGGGACTTTTGGAAGTGGATGGGTCTGGCTGTGCAATTCGAAAAGTGGACTTGAAATCAAAAGCTTGCCTTTTCAGAGAAATCCGGTTTATTTAACTGGAAGTAACAAGTGCTACCCGATTCTTGGGGTTGACTTGTGGGAACATGCTTATTATTTTAAGTATATGGCTAGTCGAGACCAGTATGTTAAAGATTTTTGGAATGCGGTGGATTGGACCGTGGTTGAACAGTTTTATGATTACTTTGCAAAGGACTTGAAGGCTGTTTCATTTTAGGTTTATTTAGATTTATTTGAAGTTATTATATCTTTCATATTGAATATGACTAGTTACGCTGAAAAATGAGTGGATTATTATATGGGAAGTCGGTTTCTAAAACGATTCAAACGTTTTTGCAGTATAAACTCACGTGTCCAAGACTGCGAGCTTATACATCCAATCAACAAATCAATAAAAGCTTGCCAGATCTACTGTGAGGCTTACAAATCCTTAGACTTAAACGAGTCACTTCATTCACAAGCAAAACCTCCAAAATCAAAGCACTCAGTAAACCTAAAGCCATTAAATCAATCCTCACTAATAACCTCAAATCCAAGAGAAGCCTCAAAAGAAAACTCATTAAGACTACGAAAACATTTAAGAAAACTAAGTATTCCTCACCTAGACTCCCATTCAAACGACTTTCATTCATCAGAAGTTCCCAAACAGATTTCATTCGGATCACCTCGAGTTCATCAATCACTTCAAAACTAAAAACATTTTTTCATCTAATTAAATATGAGTTGGGAAGAACTGATTCCGAAATGCATCAACCTGTTAAGCTGCTACAATCCAGTGACTGACTCGCCAGACACACACTTTCAAAACCACTACAAAGACGTAGGAGATGAAAACGAAAAGCAGTTCGTTCAGCAAGTCTTTTACGGAGTCAACCGTTACCGAGACTTCCTGAAACGACTTAATAAGGCAATATTCAAAGTCAATGCGACTTCGACTAATAGCAACGACTCTTATCCTTTCATGGTTGTTACTTATTTGGTCGTCTTTCGATTAGATGAACTTGGACTGAAGAACTTTCGAAAAATTGTAGAGACTCTAGAACCTCTTAAAATGCATGTTTTGTTGCAGTTTTTGCTTAATGAAAATACTTTGAGGGAACATGTTCAGCAGAGTTGGTGTGAAATTTTTGATTTTGAGTTTGTGGAAAATATCATTGTGAGGAATGCGAGTAAGGCTTTGGAATTAGCTGATTTACTTGATTATTTAAGTAATAGGGCCACTGGGCATGGAACTGCTGAGCAGACTGTTGTAGAGATAAAGGAAAAAAAATTCACTATTCCTGAACCTTTTAATTTGACGAAACCTAAACCCAGAAAACTTCCAAAGTTTTTAGCACTTGAAAGGAAAATGGTGGTTAATCCAGTAGATGAGGCAATCTATCATAACTCGCTAGCTAAAGTCCAAGCCAAAAACAAAAAACGAAAAGAGCAAGTTAAAACTCAAACAATAAACAAATACGATCACGAGCACGACCCAATCCGAAGATTATTTTCCTAGTCTAATCCATCCTTTCTAATTTTAAATTAAATGAGTTTTGGGTACTCAGAAAAATACGAAGGCCACAAAGAATCCGTTCTCTACGTGAAATTTTTATCATCCCATCATTTAATATCAGCTTCGCTAGACGGTGAGCTTTTATTCTGGGACCTGCTCACAAAGAAAACAATAAAAAAGATAAAAATTCCAAGATTCACAAGTCAAGAGATCTGCATATACCTGGTGATCGATGACTCACTCTACATCGGGCACTCCGAAGGCCTGATCGCTTCATGCGGGTTAGAAAGCGGCGCTCTTATCTTCACCTTAAAAGGTCACTCAGACCAAATAAGCGGTTTGGCATTTAACGAAAACTCTCTTTTTTCATCCAGTCAAGACTGCTCAATAAGAAGCTGGTCGTTGAAGACAGGGTCATGTGAAGTGATTTATCAGTTTTCAGACCCAGTCTCTGACATTTTCATTCAAAACTCTCATCTTTTCCTGAGTTCCTGGGATAAGATGGTCCGAGCAATCAACATTCAAGAAGGGTCGATTGTTTTAGAGTTTCTGGCAGGCGAAAAGCCGCTTAGAAGTCTTTTTGTTGATGAAAACTTGGTTTTTTCTGGAGGGTGTGACTTGGTTATCAAGTCTTTTGATATGATTTCTAGCAAAACTTGTGAGTTTAAAGGAATTAGAAGCTGGGTGATGGGACTTACGGTGTTTGAAGAGTTTTTAGTGGCTTTTTGTGATGATAAAATGATTTCTGTCTGGAATAAGTCGAATTGTAAACTTGTTGAACAGTTTAGTGGCCATTTGGATGGAGTTACTTGTTTAGAAATCGGTCCTGAAATTATGGTATCTGGAGGATTCGATCATTTGGTACTCACTTGGGATGTCGTTGAAATGAAGACTCGCATTGCTGAAAGAGGAAATATGACTCGGAATGATATTGAAAGCAGGAGGATAGAAACTTACTTTCGAGCACTGAACAGCAAAAAGAAAGGTAAAAAGAACAAAAAAGGTAAAAAAAGCAAGAAAAAGTAGCTTTAACTATGTATTATTCTCTTTTTTTTCAATGTTCTGAATGTTTCTCACCACTTGAGGCGGTCTAAGTCTCAGGCTATTCAAGTTGCTATTTAATTTAGCGACTTTCCTATAATGATCAACATGATCTTGACTCTCCCTATTCCTTTTTCCACTTTCCATATAACAAAAGCTTACTTTACCATAATTACTTGACCCTTTTGCCAAGTGAGACTCCCATCGAATCCTCATTCCTCTTGCTATAGCAGCACCCTCCACTTTCAGCCCTTTCCCTAGGCACTAAAAAACTTGCTTCGTTCTGATTATTAAAGCTGGTCAAATTCCATTCGCTGGAAGGTTTCAACAACATCGACCCGGTATCTGAAAGTTCTCCAAAAGACCCAGACATATGTCGAACCATAGTCCTGCTTTCTGCTCTTCTCGGAGGACTTTTGACGCAATTCAAAATCTGGATGACCCAGACAGGAAATACAAAAATTAAAAATAAAGCGCTAAGTCCAGCAATGCCTAACGTAATATAATGACTTTCTTCAGGTAACTCATAAAAATAATTATCATGTCCTTTGAACAAGTTTAAAAAGTCAAGAACAGCGATGCCGATCTGGCAGAGGTAGTCAAGAATGCTGAAAGTGATGAAAATCATGAACCAGAAGTGATTATTTTTCCCGACACAGTTATGTATCCAAGGACAATGATGATCGAATTCCTAATTATTTCTCACTTTCACACATCTTTTACAGAAATGACAGTGCCGAGCATGACGAGGTTTTCGAGTTTCACAATAAACACAGATATAATCCGCACGGTACATATCGAAATACTCAGACAAGTGGGTATTGTTTCGGTTTTTTGTATAGCCAGGGTCTTTGCAGCTTGCAACAGCGAAGCCGAGGACGGAAATAAGAAAAAGACTGACACTTGGCACTGCTAAGAAAAATTCCATTCGAGGAAGGACGATGAATGAAATGACTGCAGCTCGGAAAACGGAAATAAGAATGAAAAGAACGAGTCTTGTGTAACCGTTGGTCACTGGGCCGATGGACTGGCGGAAAGGGTTTAAAGTGGCTGAGCAGCTGGGTTCTTCCTAAGTGAGAAGTACCAACAGTTTGATTATTGAACTCTCACCTTTGGTGAATGCGATGTCAAGAGCTGTCTGGTTTTTTTGGTCTTTTATTGACTTGTCAGCTTTTAGAATTATCAGGTTTCGTACTAGTTTATAACTTGATGATAGAACTGCTAGGTGAAGAGGGGAAAAACCTTCTTTGTCTTGAGTGTTTAATTCTTCGTTCCAGACTAAAAGCAACATTCCTGTACCCACCTGGTTTTCAAGACATGCCAGGTGTAGAGGAGTCCGGCCGTTGTTGTCTTTTTCCACGTATGACATCTTGAGGATGAAGCATAAATAAACCAGGATTCCTTCGAAACCATTCAAAGCTGCCATGTGAACCAAGTTATGCCCATTAGCATCTTTCCTCCAAAAGTCCCCGCCTAATGAAACAAGTTCCTTTAAAAGTTTCTAAATACTTGATACCTTCCTATTATGTTTAACAGCACACATCAAAGGAGTAAGTTTTTCCCTTCCGGCATGCTGGTTAAGCATAGACTTGATCATTTCTTTATCTTCTTCAAAATACCTGTCCTTGAACTCAGAAGTCAAGATTTCCAAATAATCCATCAAATATGATTCTTTGACAACACAATCGGCAATATCATGAAAAATATTATAACCCGAAGGATCTTTCAGCGAAATCAAAGGGACAGAAGTGTTCTTCAATATCGAAGTATACTCCTGGGCATTGAGAGTCTGCATCTGAATGCTTAAAGAGGCCTTAATGTCATGTCCAGCTTCCATTTTATCACCAACCCGATGTTCTTTTTGTATAATTTGAAAGATGGCTAACAAGGAAAAGGCGACGATAGTCTTCGACATCAGTAAAAAGGAAGCTGTGAGTCCTCAGACTGGACTTAGCAAGCTTGCCGAGCTTCTAACTCGAGATAAAAAGTTTTCGGTTACTATGAACCGCGAAACAATCACTCTTGACCGCCTCGCTGATGCGGCTTTGTTTGTTGTCCCTGCCCCTAGAGAGATGTTCAGCAAGGAAGAGTTCGACTCACTTAAACTTTACTTGCAAAGTGGAGGAAATGTGCTGGTCATGCTTGGAGAAGGTGGAGAGAACAGGTTGAAGACGAATTTGAATTACTTGCTTGAACAGTACGGGATATTTGGCAATACTGACTCTGTTATCAGGACTGTTTTCAATCGCAGGTACTTTCATCCGAAGGAATGTCCTGTTTCCAACGGAATTATTAATAAGGAAATCTCCAACTTTGCAAGGGGAAAAACTAAAGGCAAGGGAAACGTGGTGTCGCACTTACTGAGAGATGATGGCACAGACCTTGCTGATGAACATGGAGGTTTATCGTTTATTTACCCCTTCGGATGTACTCTTAACGTCCAAAAGCCAAGTATTCCTCTTTTGTCAAGCGGCGCCTTGTCCTACCCGTTAAATCGTCCGATTGCAGCGATTTATACTTCGAAGGCTCGCAAAGGACGTTTGATGGTCCTGGGCTCTTATCATCTGCTTTCGGATGATTATATTGAAAAAGAAGAAAATTCGAAATTACAGCAAATAATCTTCAAGTGGTTGCTTACTTATGACCTTGATCTTGACCTGGGACTTGAAGATGATAATGACTTGCAGGACTTTGCAGTGATTCCTGATATTTCAAGCATGTCGGAACAGTTGAAAAGCTGTCTGCAAACGTCAGAAGACCTGTCGAATAACTTTAAAAGTCTTTTTGATCTGTCGCTGTTTAAGTTTGATACGGATGCCATCCCTGAATGTATCAAGCTCTATGCGAAAATGAAGGTGAAACAAGAAGCACTCACTTTGATACCTCCTCAGTTTGAAACGCCTCTGCCTTCACTTACTCCAGCAGTCTTTCCACCCAACCTAAAAGAACCACAAGCTCCAAATCTCGAACTCTTCGACTTAGATGACGAGTTCGCGAGTGAAAAGGTGAGACTTGACCAACTAACCAACAAGTATAACGACGAAGATGCCGAGTTTTACATCCGCGAATGCGGGGATATCCTTGGAATCACTCAGCAAATAGAAAGACTCAAGTTCGGCTATGGTGGCGAAAACGACGCGAAAGCCGTTTTACATAAAATTTTGGTGGAGTTAGTTAAGTTCAAGAAACCGATTTAATTAGAATTATTGATTAGATGATCAGGTCTCCCAGCCAGATAACGGGTTGTTTCCTGTTTCGAGGTTTAAACGTTTAGGAGATACTTTCCCTGGCTTTAGAATTGAATTTGGACGCTTTGGAACAAGGGATGAGGAAAACTTTACCTTTGATGTTTTGAAGGCTTTTGTGAAAAAGTCTTCTTTTTTAGGTTTTGATGAAAGGACTGAAAGGTCTAAGAGACCAAATTTGGACTTTCGGGATAAATAGTCGGTATATGACTTTTTTGATGATTTTACTTGGCTTGGCTTTAAATCTGTTGGACTTTGAATTGTTTGGATCACTAGCAAAGAGTCTTTTGGAGTTTCGGCAAGGAATGGGGAACGAGAATGGCCAAATCTGAATTTTGAGCTTCTGCTTGGACATCTGGGAATTTTGTTGGAAAACTGAAAATTTATTGAGTTTTTGCAGCTTGGCGCAGACTTGAAATCTTTTTCAATATAAAGTTCTTTTACATTGATAGTTTTTTTCAAACTGTGATACCTTGTATTAGTCAAGTCATTCATATTTAACTATAATCTTTCTATTTGAAATCAAAGTCTTCCTCTTCTTCAGTCATGATTTTCGCTTCAAGTTTGATGCCTCGAATCAAAAACACAAGCTAAGTAAATCTTACAGGAGGTTCGACATTGTTCCAAGAAGCTTTTCGAGCAGCTTTGTCATATTTTTCCTGATTTCCCTCGTTATACGCATCGTATAGTTCAGAGATCGTCATATATTCAGGAGACATAGGAAAACAAGAGTTTCCACACATTTCTCTGAACTTTTCCTCTCTAACAGAAGGATTTTCAATAAGTACTAAAGCCAATATGCAGAGAACTACTTTGTTGATATGATGGTCTCGTTTCAGCTGTTTGGCAAATCCGAGTTCTTTGTGATAAATGATCATTGCATCTTTAAAGAGCTTGTGCTCTAATAACAAAGTGACGTAAGGACTGACAATATCTTTAGCATAAACCTGAAGTCCATCTTCATCAGTAATCAAGTTGATAGCAAGTGCGTAAAACTTATTCCCCATCTCAATGATATCCTTAGCACAAAGCTCAGCAGCCATAAACGAATAAATCCTAAGAGCCTTTTCACCATTCGCACTGATCCTAAACATTTCGACAGCTTTTTCAGTGCCTTCCTGACACTTGGAGTATTTTTCATTTCTCAAAGCAACAATTGCAAGATTTTCATAACTTCTTCCAGCTGCCCAGCTGCTGAATAATTTTTACTCATTCATCATTTCATTAGCTTTTCCAAGTTGTTCATAAGCATTGATAGCTCCATCAACATTTCGACTAAGTTCAAAAGCTTTAGCAGCTGCTTCGAAATGAACAGCGGCAGTAGCACAGTCAGGTTTTCGCTTAAATATTCCAGTTTTCATAGCTTTCAAGCCTTTCTTGTACTCTGAGTCTCCGTCGGCCATTATTAAAAGAAGGTTATACAAATAAAGCAGTGTAAAAAGGAAGGTCCTTGACCAAGAGACTTCCAGTGATGTCCAAGAAAAGCAGCCCGTGATGGTTCATTCTTTTGAAAAGCTTTTCAGAAGTCAGGCCGTTTTGGTTTTTTCCGATTTTTACGGCGAAGAACTCTGCGAGTTGCTTGCGTCTTGGACTGACTGCGTCGATGAAGTTGATGAACAGGTCTAATGGTTTTGGAAGGATGGGAGAGGCGCCTTCGTATTGACAGTCTTCACTTACTCGGACTTCGAGATAAGCCTTTTCTTTATGTTCACCTGTGAGGACATCCACTTGGATCAGACGGTCAAGTCCTTTTTCTTTCTTCCAAAAGACGTCGAACACTGCTCGGATCGCGCTTTGAACGACAGAAGGCCGAATCGAGTACATCTGAGGATACTCAAGCATAAATCTTAAGTGACTGTCTCCCACATTTCGACTGTTTGCAACGATATGCAAAAGGTCGTCTATCATTTCAAATCTCGGCTTTTCGAATGAGAACTCGCCGACTTGCTTCCTTAAATGACTGACGGCTTCTTCGTCAGTGCAGACGTAGAAGAACTCAGAGTCCATCACTTGAAGCCACTCTAAGAAGTAGCTTTTAGTTGTTTGGTCGTCTAAACTACAGCCTACCATGTCTTGATAGACAATTAAAGCTAAGATAAACTCGCCAAGGTCCCCTCCTGGAGTTGAAATTCCTGAAGTCTTGTCTCGTCCGTCCATGCATCGAAATGACTGGCCCCAGGAATTCATGTAAGAAAAGTTGTGATGGGTTAAAATTGAAGAAAGAGAATCGTATAAAAGAGAATTTGATGAACGGTCTTCGGTTAATTTGATTTTTGTTGGATTGCATTTCAAGGATGAAGGCGTCTTATCATCTGAACATTTGCAGAGTACTTTGTAGGAAGATGAGTCGATTGGAATTGAACCTTGGAGATCTGAGGATGATTCTTCTGAAGATGATATTCGATGGAGGGTGTTTAACGGGATTTGAGCTTGGGTTGTTGAGAGCAGCACATAGAGACTTATCATGAATGTTTACGTTAGGTCATATTTTAAAATGAATTTGGTATTCAAGTTTAGGTTATTTTGGGTTATGAGATATTTTTATTGATGAATAGATCTGAGGGTTTAGGGTTGTGGATTTTAAAATAATAGATTTATTGTAGGGTATCTTATGAGATTAAAGGATTGAATTTTTGAAAAGTCTTAAATTGAATTGTTATTTATCTTATGAGACTAAAGGATTGAATTTTAGAAAAGTCTTAAATGAATTATTTTTTATTTCCATTATATGGATGAGAGTGTTGAGAAGATTCTACTGGTGGATTAGGTTGAAGAGGTATTACCGGCACACCTACCAATGAACCTGGATAAAATAAAAGGCCAAGTATTCAATTAAATTTAACAGTTCTGAAAGTTTATACATTTTCACATTTGGAAGACTTTTATAATAAACTAAAAATCATTGAATTTGTAAGAAAATTCTAAAAATATTTCAGTACTGAGGCCATTTAACAAATTAATAATAAAAAGGTTTAATAGAAAGAACTACAAGTTTTTGGGCAACTTTGAATCTTCCCTCGTTCCTATAAAAGTTCTTAAGTTTTATATATCTCGAAAAATCAAAGCAAAACTTCTTAATGCAAAGCCTGCTCAATCATATGATTATTTTACTCTAAACTATTTCCAAAACTTTCCAATTTAATTAATTTAATTGGAAAGTCTCAAGAATTTCTGAATCTAACAATTCTAAATAACCTATCTTTTGAATGAAAAATAAAGAAGATAATTTCAAGTGACAAATAAAAATTTCTAAATATTAAAAATTAGATATATTCAGAGAAGCATCGCACTGGCATTATTTTAAAAACAACAAGCTCACATCTGCTAAATGGAGAAGTTTTTACCAGTATTGACTAAAAAGACAGAACTTTCAATTCCATTTCTTTTGGCTTATAAGAAAGGTTTACCAGATGCTTGCTCATCTTTGAATAGATGATGGTGATGCCATCATTTTTCATTGTGATTAAGTGCTTAATATATAAATTAGAGAATTATCACTCACATTTATTCATGAAGATAATTATGATGTTTGAATATATGATCTATATTAATTCTTAGTAATCAAATATCCTTTTACTATTTCTTTCTTGAAATATTTTTAAAATATTTATACACTTTTAATTAAATTAAAGTTGTTTGACTCTAAAAAATAACTAATGCATTACTCTCATTTCTTAAATTTTGGTGTGTTACTTAAATTTCCATTCCTTAGAACAAAGATTCATAATTTGATATATAAGAGAATATCTTCTCTATATATTAAATCCTTAAAATTTCTAATTACTAATACTATTACTTCCTATTTGGTAATGCCTTGAGTTGGCTAGTTCCTGGCCTGCTTATATTATTAAATCCAGCTTGATATTTAGCAATTTCTTTTTCTTTATCAGCTTGGATCTGAGCTAATTTTAGTTCAAATTCTCTTTCTTTATCTCTTTCTTTTTCTCGATCTCTTCTAATATTCAGTTCGTATTCATATTTTTTTAATTCAAATTCTCTTTCTTTATCTTTTTCTCTCAAGTAATTATACATTAAGTCTTTACCATTAGAACTATAGATAAATAAGGGTTCTTCAACTGTAACACGCATTCCATTTACTACATCTGATCTTCCTCCACATACAAAAAGAAAATCTTCATTTGCAGTATTAGCCATATGTTGAAAAAGATTACTAATTCGATTTTCACTTTTGCTTGATCTTTGTAACAATTTTTGATTTGAGGGCTCTATTGCAAATAGGTTCTGTTTACTAGATCCGGTATTTTTGATAAGTCCTAAGTTAGACATTTTTTTTTATATCCATTATTGTATAATATGAATAAATAATTTATATTGTAGATCGATAATGTAGACTTCTAATAAATTGTGCTTGTACTTTATAATCTTGATCAATTCATCAAAATTTGTATTTATTTGATGAAATTTGAATAGTTATTTAGAAGTAATAAAGATTCTGGATGATTTATACTCGTGACTCGATCCTTATAAATTTTACTGAAACTTTAAGAGATTTCTGTAGTTTCATATATTCTAGCCAACACATTACTGATCTTAATAATATAATCATTGATCTTTCGAGATCACTTAGTAATAAAATTGCACTATCAAGTGGGAGGTGATTAATCATCTGAGATTGAAATAAAATAAAATTTTTGAATCTTGATCATTAGAGACCAAATCAATCTTATAAATTATTCTTTGTTGTAGAAGTTGAACAATCTATAAAATTTAACATGCATGATAGCATTATGTGATTCGAAATGATTACATGGTATTAATTGAAGAATTGTATTAATTAGCATAATTACAGTAAATCTGTGAGAAGAAATTTTAAAAAAAATCCTTTTAGATGAACCTATTATGAATTTGGTTTTTGATAATCATATAATTATTTATTCGAACCATTTAATGAATCTACAATCTTCTTAAGTCTAGATATTCTATTAAGTAATTATAAAACTAAATATTAACTAAATCTTATATTTTAATATAAAATTTATATAACTTCATAACAAAATGTTATTTAAGCCGCAATAGCTTAAAAGGCTCTGCTAATAATATATTATAACTTGAATAAAAAGAAAAATTGCAAGGGTCGATACAATTTATTGTTTTAATCCAAGTTTGGCTAATTTTAGCAAACCTTTAAATTTCTAGAGAAAATTTTTTTTTAAATCGATTCAGTTTCAATAAAATCCATGAGAAAATTTTTATACACACTTAAAATTGAATTTTCTTCTCAGTACCAGTAATGAATACTCATGAATTATACTTGAATATGTAAAAAGGTGAATGTTTATTAAGTATAAAAAATCTTTGGATTTTACCTACACAGTCTTTATTATAAATAATTTCATAAAACTTTAGTATAAGGCTTGAAAATATTAAACAATAAATAATTATATTAAAAATTAAGTATACTCTAATAAGGTTTCACAATAATTATAATGCTAACATTCATATTCTTCTCTCATGTGTAAATTTAAAAAGTAAATCAAATGATTAAGTAAATATTTTATTTATTATATTTATATTGAATAGATTAAAACAGTCGAAGTATCATATAATATTTGATAAGAATCAAATTATAATTTTTTTTCTTTTTTAAAGTATGGTAATTGATTCATTTCTGTTCTATGGCAACAAATATAAAGATAGGATACAAAATATAATTATCCAAATACGCTAGTTTATATAATATATATCATTAGTACAATTATGTCTTAAGAAAATGCAAAAGAAATTTGAATCACTTAATAATCCTTGCTAAGAAGCAAGTATTTAGCATTAATAATTAAGAATAACATTTTGAAGAGATTCTTCAAAGCTATTGTTTAATTAAAAGATAGTATTTATAATTCTTTATATCTAATAAACTCACAGTAAATTTTTTAGTTGTATCAAATAAAAATACTGAAATCTGGAAATTTCTTTCACAATCGATAAGATATATATTCCCACCTTAATCATCAGTTTCTTATAAATTTCTTATCAAATCGATTTCACAGTTTCTGTATTTTATCTAGCCTCCTAATTCAGCATATGGCAAGCTCCTCTAGATAAATTTTGTGAATGCAAGTTGGTTCATATTAATAGTTTTATCGGATTTTATTTTTCAAAATTACTGTGCAAATCAAGAAATATATTTTAAATATTCCCAATTCAGATAAATTGAAAGTATTATCATAATTATTTTGAGTCCTTCGAAATGAATAGTTAATTACTTATGAATCTTCATCAACTTCTAAAGTTTAATTAGTAAATATGAAACTAAAAGTTGTACAAGTATAATTGAAACTAGGATTCAAGTGCCTAGAATATTTTTGAATAAGGAATCTGAACACTTATGAGTATCTTACAGTCGATTCCCTGCATTTCATAAGATATTCAATCATAAATAAATGCACTAATAAATTAAATACAAGTGTGCAAAAAGGCCTTATTCATTTACAAAATCTTTAAATTATTCCTCCTCTTCTCACAAAAACGTATTAAATACTCTTTGTTTTAGATCTGAGTAATTTGAATAGCCTAAAAGAGTAAATATTTGACAAATCCTTTCATTTCAAATAATCATTTGATTATCAATCCTTCAATCAGTCTAAATAATACATAATCCTAAATCCTAAAACTTCTTTAACTAACTAAAACTCAGACAAAAGTAAGTCTCAAAGACTTTCATGCGCCTGCAAAGAAATTTTGTAGTTTGGTGCACTCTAACTCAGTAAAAAATTGGGATAAGACTAAGAGACCTAGGGAAACCTTTTATAGTGATTTTTTTATTTTTTGAGACATTAGAAAAGGAGGCTTCGGCTATTACTACTAAGTGACAGCAATGACTTCCAAGGAAAGAATCAAATGAAAAGCATTCAAGGCCTTGAAATCTACTCTGGAATGCAACTCAATTAGCAGAGTCGAATATTATCACAATACACTGATAAGTGAAGTTTCCCTTAGTTAGACGAAAAACTTCAAGTTGATGGCTTAAGCCTAAACATGAATTTCGTGTCTCTTTAACATGATTAAACTTTTAAAGGATTAGGGATATAGAAGACCGAGAAATAGGTATGTCCAGTTAGACTGAGCATTTTTTTAAGTTTAATTTAAAATTATTTGAAGTTAATTAATTTTCTATTTTTATTTTGAAATTAATAATAGGGGATAAACATATTTTCATTTTTTGTCTTTGTTTAAATGGAATGAATATACTCATCTATTGGAATTTGATAATGCAAAAACTAGATCGAATTAAAATATATTTAATATTAGATATTGTGAAAATTATTTTTGAGTCTTTGAACTATAGCATGGATTTGAGAAATTTTCATCAAATATTTAACATAGTATCAATTTTATTATGTTTCTTCAAAATACTTTACTATCTGCGTAATAAAAAAAATTTTTATCAACAATTTGTTAAATGGTATATACATCCATTTTTTATTATTATTTTGATAGGTTTTAATCGAAATGATTCATACCACATAAAATATATTATTATTATTCTTGAGTTGATTGGTTTATTTTTAGTGACAATATACTTTAAAAAGACAATAACTAACCATATAGAAAATTTGTTAAAATTCATATTTAATTGGAATACACTGGATTTGGTAAGAATTATTATTACCTTTATATGGATTAAAAGTGGTGCTGAAATAGAGAATAATAAGCCAATTGTATACGCAATACTTGTTTTAACTCTTGTAAGAGGAATAGCTGCATTTAGATGTATCAAAGCAACTCGATATTATATTGGATTAATTTCTTTTGTATTTAAAGATACTACTCCTTTTATACTTATTTTTCTCTATTCAACTTTTTCATTTGGGATTATCTATTCTATTAATAATGAAATGAATTTTAGTGAAATGTGGATGTATGCTTATGAAATCAATATTGGTGGAGGATATCAAGGAGAAAATTTTGATATAAATTATGTTTTATTCTTTATAGCAACGATGATTAACTATATATTGATACTCAACCTTTTGATTTCTATACTGGGATCCTCTTTTAATCAGTTTAAAGAAAAGTCTAAAGAATTTGATTGCAGAGAAACTGCAAAAATAATTTTAGAGATTGAATCAATTCTTTGTTGGAGAAATAGTAAGAATATTCATAAATCATGTTGTGGATTACAAAGATGTTGTAAAAAAAAAGATAAAGGACAATTTTTAATTGGTATTCAAGGTGAAGACTATTTAAAAGAAAATGGTATGACTAAAATGGATCAAAAAATCGAAAAAATGAATCAAAAATTTAAAAAATTAGATAAACAAATGGAGAGCATGGATAAAAAAATCGAAAACATGGATCAAAATATTCAGAATCTTTGTACAGTTATGTTGAACAAGTAATAATTATCTAATTAGAATAGAATAGTTAATGATCCATTTCTTAGACATTTAGGAAATCTAATAAGTGCAGAATATATATGTTTTTTTTCCTTAAAAAAATACTTTAACATTTATTAAACTGCCTTTTTCATCAAAGACTTTTTGAATAATTTTCATTTTATATAAAATTATAATTTATGTTGAGTACTATTGATATTTATATGAATTCCTTCAGTAAATTAAAATTTTTTATAAAGTTGCTGGTAGATTTTTATTGAATTTGCATTGTATCCTTAAGTATATAAATTTTAATGATATAGTAGAAGAAATGCTAACTAGAAGTTATAATAGATATAAGTTGAGATTTATCATTTAGAGTCTATATAAATGAATTAAAAGCACATTAATTCCCAAATCTCAAAGAAATTGTTAATCCCTGCAAAAACAAATCCTCAAAAATCAACCCACATCTCACAATCTCTCCAGGATAACATTTATTAATAATATCTCCAGACTGCATATTCCGGCAAAATATTCATTTGAACTACTCCAAGATACAATAAAATCAGAATTACTGTTAAAGTTAACAATATTAACAGCGTCTAAGAACTTTCAAAAAATTTTTACCGTAGATATCCCAGACTACGATAGTTTTATCAAGAAACCCAGAGACTACCAATTCATTTGTATTCATGATGCTTAAACACAAAACATCAGCATTATGTTGAAGAAGGCATGAAACTTGAGATTTGCTGTTAAGGTCCCAAAGTCTTACTGATGTGTCTTGAGAGCCTGTTATTAAAGTCTGTTCATCACTTTTAAGAGCAAGACACTTGAATCTTCCATTGAATCTTTCAAGAAACCTTCTTTTTCTTGATTTTTCATAAGAGATTCTATTTTTTGGCATATTCGATTTCTTTTATATTACAAAGGTGTGCTTATTTAGTGTTCATCATGAATTCTTGGTTAAATTTACTTTTTCCACATCTCTCGAATCCCAAATTGTGATTTTTCCATCACAAGTAACATTAGCCTGATAAATTTTCATCATGATAAAATTCAAGATTTCTAACTGCGTTCCCATCAGTAACTTTCAGTATATTCTTATCTTTTGATGCATTTTTAGAATATGAATGACTATTAATTATCCCTTTTTCACCGATATCTTGAATCTTCCAGATTTTAATACTGCAATCTTTTGATCCACTAGCAGCTAATCGCCCATCAGGTGAAAATTGAACGACATTGATTTTATCTGAATGACCAGTGATATTAACTTCCCCTTTCTGTTGATCCAAGTTCCATATTTTCATAGTTTTATCATTTGATGCACTTATGAGGTACCTGTTACAAGGAGAAAAGGAAACAAAGTTTACTCCGCCTGAATGTCAATTTAAAGTAAAAAGTTCTTGACTGTTTTTCCAATCCCATATCTTGATGCTTTTATCTCCTGCACCACTCGCGAGTAAATTTCCGTCATTCGAGAACATGACAGAGTTAGCGTAATATATATGGCCTTTAAGTGTGATTTCTCTTCTTCTTTCATTAAAGTTCCATATAATGATACTATTATCACTTGATGAACTGGCAATAAATAAACCATCATTACTAAAACTGACTGAGTAAATAGGATCTGAATGCTCATTTAATTCAAATTCTTCTTTTTTTTCAAGAAAATTCCATACTTTCAATTTTTTATCATCTGAACAACTGACTAAAAATTTTCCATTTGGACTGAATGCAAGAGATCTCACAGTACTCTCATGTCCAGTAAGTGTAAATTCTTCAAGTTTTTGTTCAATATTCCATATTTTTATACTCGAATCATGAGAACCACTAGAAAGAAAACATCCATCATAAGTAAAGGCAAGTGAACTTACTGGATTATCATGACCTCCAAGTTGAAACTCTTCTTGATTTTTTTCTAAATTCCAGATTTTTATTGAATTTTCTGATGAATTAAATGCTAAGAATTTTCCATCAACTGAGAAACATAAACAATCAATTTCTTCTGAGTCATTTTTTATAGAATATTTTTCTCTTTTATCTATTAAGTTCCAAAATTTTATATTTTCGTCATAAGAAGCACTAATCAGATAATTTCCATCAATAGAAAAAATAATCGACATTACAGCTTTCGCATGGCCAGAAAATGTGAAAGCTTCTCTTTTTTCTTGCAATTTTCATACTTTTATTAAGTAATCTCCTGCTCCACTTGCTAATATTTGCCCATTAGGTGAAAAAGTAACAGTTGTAATAACTCCAGAATGACCTTTTAATTCAAATTCTTCTTTTTTCATCTAAGTTCCAGATTTTTATACTTTTATCAAATGAACCACTAGCAATAGTCCTACCATCAGGTGAGTAACTCAAAGTGCTTACAGCTGTTTGATGTCCATTCAAAACAAACTCTACTTCCCTTCTTGAAAAGTTCCAAATTATAATACTTTTATCATCAGAAGCGCTTGCTAATGAATTTCCATCATTATTGAAAGCTAAAGAGTTAACAGCACGTGAATGTCCATGAAGTGAAAAACTCAATTTTTCTCTTGAACATCCCAAACATTAATTTTTTTATCTTTTGAACAACTTGCAAGAAAACGACCTTTAGGTGAAAATGCGAGATAGTTAATCTCAAAATTTTCCGGCAGATCAAACTTAGAACGAGGTTTTAAAAAACTTTCATTCAAGGTCATTTCACTTTTATCTTTAAGATCCCAGAGTTTTATCTTGTAATCAGCTGAGCCACTTGCTAAATAAATCTCCACTCGGGTCAAAAACAACACATTTTACAGGTGCTGAGTGACAAGCTAAGCTATATTCTTCTCTTTTATCTTTAAAATTCCAAATTTTTATCATTTTATCACTTGACCCAGTATCAAAAAGTTCTCCATCTGAACTCATTGCAACAGAGTTAACAGGGCCTTTATGAGTTTTTAAATTAGAATCTTCTCTTGCCTCCTGAATGCTCCAGATATTAATTTTTTTATCTTCAGACCCAGAGCTAATATTCGATCATTATGAGAAAAAGTTAAACAAGAACTGGTGAATTGTGACCATTTAAAGTAAGTTTTTCCTTTTTTTCATAAATGTCCCAAATGATTACAGTATTATCTCGCCATCCACTCGCCAATAATCTTCCATCTGAGGAGAATCTTAAAACCTTAGCAGGATAACGATGGCCATTCAATGAAAATTCTTTCTCCAGGTTCCAAAATTTGATACTTATTGATTTCGTTGAACAACTAACGAGATTTTTTTATCAGGAGAAAAATAACAAAGTTAATACTTCGAGAATTGCTATTTAATGTAAATTCTTCACATTTTTCTTCAACATTCCAGACTTTTATCAGTTTGTCATTCGATGCACTAGCAATAAGTCTTCCATTATGAGAATAACCGACTGTGTTTATACAGCTTGTATGATCGATAAGGAAAATTCTTGTTGCCTTTCTTTAAAATTCCAGATTTTTATACTTGCGTCTTCTGAAACAGTTGCGAGGAAAGTATTGTTAGGAGAAAAACGATGGAGGTTAAAAGCCTGAATGGCCTAAAAGACTGAATTTTTGTTGAATTTCGATTAAATTCCATAATTTTATTATGTGATCTTCAGAGGCACTTGCTAGATACTCTACTGTCGAAGAGAAGCTGATAGAGTTTATAGGTCCTCGGTGGCCTTCCAGAGTGAACTTTAATTTTCTTATTTTATAGTTCCAGATTTTTATGGTTTTGTCTGATGATGCACTTGCGAGAAGCTTTTGCTTTGGAGCGAATTCTAAAGTATTTACTGAGGATTCATGAGTTCCTAGATTGAAATCTCCTTTTAGATTTACTTTTACTATTCATCCATGATTTCGTCGAGGATATACTCATCTATATGCTTTCTTTGTAGAGTTTTATCTTTGAGTGCAAGATTTCTTATAAGTTCTTCACCTTTTACGGGGATTGGTGAGACCTTATTGTCTTTTATCAGTAAAGAAACCTTTTTATCCATATTTATTTAGCCTATTGGTCCTTATTGTAGATTTTTTCAATTATCTTAGGATTTAAATGCATATTATTGTATAATTACTTTTGAAAAGTATTTTTATAAATAATTAAATGGTTTTTCTTTAGGATGGTAGTAATATTGGAAATTTAATTAAACAAAGTTCATATAAGTATAGAGTGATAAACTATCTTATTTTATTGGAATTCGATTTTAGTATCGGTTGTTTAAAATACAAAAATAATACTAATGTTTCTTTGCTCATAAATATTCGTTTAGGATAATTTTTTGTATAGCCTATATCGATTTATAAGCTTAGATTTTTCTATTAATAGATTTAGTATATATATTTTCCAATTATAGATTAATTAAACTTACATATAGTCATTGGGCTTCATTATTGTCTAAAACTTATAACTTTTCTATGTACTATCATATTATCAACTTCACCAGAAAATTTGATTGTGAGTCTATAAAGTGAACTAAATCAACTCATAACTGGAAAATATCATAGATTAAAATAGATTGAAATTTGATTATTTTTAGTAATAAACTTACTCATATAGAATATATTTTGCCTTGAATATTACATTCACTCATTCACCTTTAAATTCTGATATATAAAGGGTAGCTTTTGGATTGCTCTTTAATTCAATCAGAATTCTTATCAGTTCCTAAGTTTTG
Source organism: Stentor roeselii (assembly GCA_006503475.1). Lineage (NCBI taxonomy): Eukaryota > Ciliophora > Heterotrichea > Heterotrichida > Stentoridae > Stentor > Stentor roeselii. The sequence continues at coordinate 2,382 of RSEH01000046.1, read as the reverse complement.
CTGATAAGTAAGCTAAACTAATAAAGAAAATTTTTTTTTTAATTTTAAAGGTATTATAAAATATTTGGTATATAAATTTAACAAAAAAAATCATATCGTCTCTATAATCTGATTGTGTCTGTAACTTTAACCTAATCACAAATATTTTTTACTAAATTCCTAATAAATGGATTGAAACAAGGATTATATGAACATATGCTTGAGTTTCTACTATCTATAACATTAAATTATACTAATATATTGCTTAGTCATTGTGAAACTTTGTGGAATTCCTAATTTATTTCAGCTTCATTTATAGTATTAAATTTGTCATGCGTTAGACTAAAGCTAGAAAGTGGTTAAAATTTTTTCTTGATAAATAATCTAACTTCAAATTAGTTATAAAAAGTATCAAGTGGTATAAATTCTGTTAATTAAAGCAGATAGCTTCATTATTTTTATCTAATATGCCATTCACTTCATACCAATCTATAAACTTCCATAATATCATGTAAGTTTTTAACGATAATAATCTTATATGTACTTTGGTAAATTTTCAGAGAATTAGAAGACTAAGGAACTACTGTTTTTCGTATGACACTTAACATCAACTTATAAAAAATGTTGCAGATAAATTAGAGAGTAATTCTAAACAAATTATCGGCATATTAAATTAAATTTCTATATATAGAATGATATAATTCAGATAACTCATATATTTATTAATTAAATAATCAATTGTCCCCGAGATGATTCTTTATTAGAGATTTGCTTGAAAAAATTATTTTTGAATTTCGGTATCATTAGGATAAAACACATCCAAATTCTGAAAATTTCTAATAATAAAATCTAAAATATCCAAAGAAAACTAAGGAATAAATATCAAAAAATATTTCAAGAAATCTGATTCTTTTAGCTCTTGATTGGAATCTTCCAAATTACCCTCCTATACTCTAGATCAAGCATCACTGAAAGAGCAGAATATTCCTTCAACAGTTAAATCACGGTCAGTGAAAAGATTTTCACCCTTCTGCAGTTGTGAAGTATATTATAGCTGATGCTCATCGTTAGTTAGACGTAGGCTTGGAGCTTTGTTTGAAATGAAAAGCTGCTTAAAAGTTTTGAACGAGCTTAAAGGAGGAACTTTGCTAGGAGGATTGCTAATAAAAGCTTGTTTAGAAAGTCATATTAAGTTTGATATTATCTCAAACTTCAACATTTTCAACATAATCTTTAATAAAGTAACTTATAGTTCTTATTTTATATGATAGTACCTCTAAAATAGTTTGCATAACCAGAAAATTGTATAGCAGACTCACCGAGTATTAATAATAATATGAAACATTCCATATAATTAATTCATTAAAGGATTATATAATTATTGGTTAAATACCTTAATTTAGTGGCTATGGCTTAATTATTAATGGTTTTATTCAAAATTAACTCACTTCATTTGAATATTGTAATTCCTAGGGTATATAAATAAGGGAGAATAGCAATTTATAGTTACTCAAAAATGGAAGAGCCTAATTTCATACTAAATAATATTTCCTCAAAAAGTAAATAAACTACACTAAGTCAACTATGAAAATTAGGAAAATATGTAGAAAGGGTAATTGATTGTGAATGAAATTCAAAGAATTCGAAAAATATTCGATCTTAGAACCTTTAAGTAAATATATCCCTTAGAGATTTTTTAGAGAAATACAATAGGTTTATCATTCAAATAAATAGATGAATTTTGTGAGAAGTTGATTATTACTAATTTCTATTAATCTTCTTAGTTTAGAGGATAAATAAATCTAAAGGATGATAAAATCAAGAATTCCTTGCAGACTTTCAAATCTTTTTTGTCTTTGCCGAGTGCTTTCAAACTTTCACAACTTTCACAACTTTCACTTATTCTTCTTATCCTTAAATCTATCAAATTGTATCTTGAATAAACATCTTTAATCAACAAAAAATTCAAACACTTACAAAAATAAAATTGAAAACCTGAAACAAATCCTATTTTCAATAGTTTATCAAACTTATCATAAACAAAAACATCAAAATTAAAATCTATAAACACAAAACAATTCGATGAAAACTTCCCTGATTCTATTGTTTGCTTTAAGTCGAATAAAACTTTAGATGATCTCAAATTAATCATTTTTGATTTATTTTCACTCGACAAACACAGATTTTTCAAATCTTTTGATAAACAAACAAAAGCAATTTGAGATTTAAAAAAGAAATACCGACTCCTTATTTTGAGATCACAACAATCAACAACAAAAATATCACCTCTCGATGTTCCGCATACTAAAATCGACTTCACAAGACACAAACTTGTGATTTCACAACCAAACTCTATCGATTTTATATCTTTCAATAATTCCAAACTGAAAAAGTAAACTTTTT
>RSEH01000393.1:0-27682 GCA_006503475.1 Stentor roeselii | reverse complement strand
TTCGAATAATTTTTGATAATTTGATTTTTCTTTTCCTTTAGCAGCTTGATTTTCTTTATATTGTTCTTTTGTTTGAACAAAGTAATCGATTGCTCTAATCAAGTTATCTCTTGTAAACTTGAGCTCAGCTATTGAAATACTCCATTGTGAATCTTTTGAATCATTTGAATCCTTTGAGTCTTTATTCATTTCGAAATAAACTACCCTGATAACAATAGTTGTAAATTGTTTCTTTTTATTGATGATATAATCTGCATATTTTTCAAAAATTTGATTCAAGCCTTTATTTATGTCATAATCCTTGTTGTTCCTATCTTTTTTTTAACTTCAATGATATAAATAGTATCCATACTGTTTTTAGGCTGTATTAAGAGATCAATTCTTTTGCTATCCGTAGTTTTGTGTTCCAATTCCGCAGGAAAATCATTTGTTCCGACACTAAAATAAAGCATGACTTGAAAATAAAACTCTGGATAATGCTTTTCTTTAGTATAATTGAGAACTTTTTCTTGAAAATTTTTTTTTAAAGTGTCTGGATTTTCAAATTCATTTTGTTTGAGTGTAACATCAAAGATTCTGAATTCTTCTTCGGTTAACCAAGCACGAACCAAATGTTTATAGTAATCGTATCTCACCTCGTTATTTGGGATGCGAAATACATTTTCCCTATCAGTTGAAGTTAAATACCCTGAATCTAGCATCAGTGTCAAGAGTGAATCTTCACTAAAATAAAGCTTATCAATTTCTATTCCTTCACCAGGTTCGAAGTACACTTCTCCTGATTTGATTAAAGTTTCAATTTTACATTCCTTATTTTTTTTTTCTTCTTTATCTTTTCTATATTCTTGAAGCGCTTTTTTCAGAAATCGCTGATTACCACTATTCAACCAATATTTATTATAAGGCGATGATTTTTTGGTGGCCAGACGGCAGACGCAATTCATCACTGACCAAGGATTATATATTATTGTCTTATCAATCCTATACCCATTATACATCCGAGTCATTTTTTCTTTGATAATATCTTCGCTTTCAATATCATTTGTGATTTTTTTAATTTTTTTTATCAATCCATCAACTTCGAGCTCAGTGAACCCAAAATGTTCAGTATAGTATGGCTCAAAAACTGAATCGTGACAGAGATTATTGAGTCCAGAAAAAAAATCCTTTGCGATTCGAGTTATCCCGGTGAAAACTGAGAGTTGAACTATATCAGCACAATTTTTAATGAATGAAAAAATCCTTATAAACATGTCAATTGCATACTCATATAACTCAGGACGTAAAGTATTTATTTTTACCAAGAGTCTGTCGTATTCGTCCACAAGTATGATCGGCTTCCTGTTATGATGGTTATTTAAAGATTCTACTAAGTAAAGAAGATGATCATCAATATTTTTTGTAAGTAAAAGTTCCTTATCTTGCCCTTGATACATTTTAAATATTTTTTTATGGCCAGAGTTCTTTACTTTCGGTGAATTAATTAAGTACTCATGAGGTATGATTCCCTTTCTGATTGCCTCTATAAATTCTAATTTAATTTTGATTTCAGATATTTTATTGATGATATTAAAAGTAATAGGAATCACGGGTATTGTTCCTTGTAAATCGATTATCTTGGTATTTCCTAATTCTCTTGTAAGTGGATTTATGTGCAATTCTTTATCGCCAATTAACATATGATAAAATTTTTCTTTTTTTATAGGATCTTCGATAATATCCCCTTGTAATGAGAATTTCGGCTGGAAAAAACTCTCTAGCATTTTTAAGTTTAGTGATTTACCCCACCTCCTTGGCCTTGTTATTAAAACAGTTTCATGTTGATTATATCCATTATCAGCAGTGATTATCTACATGAAGGATGTTCCCATTTAGAATATAATCAAAAGTCTGAATGCTAGGAAATATATCCAAAGGTTTATCGAGGTTAGCATCATTCGTTGAGAAGGTCCTTCTGATGGCTTCTACAGAGGAGATCGCCTTCCTTGTATGCCTAGTCAGCCAATTAATCATTATAAAGATGTCTGATCTCCGAAATTATATTTTTCTACCGTATATAAGTAGAGATAAGTAAAATTGGTTCTTAAGGAATGCAACAATAGCAAAAAATTTGAAGTAAGCATTGATTCTTGATTAAGCATTTTAAGTTTTCTAGTTTGTTGAATTGACTTTGGAAAAATTTTGAATTTATTTGGTTATTTCCGGATTTAAAGTTTCAAAAATTTGATTGATTCACGTATCCTTCTATTTTCAATCAGTTTAACTAGTCAGGCCTTAATAATTACAAGAATTTAATTCTTTATCTTTAATTGGAGCAAAATCTTTAAGGGTAAAGTTACTTCAAATTGAATTTTAATTTGTTTATGTGTTCATTCTATTTTGTATGCTTGCAAATTTTAATAGACTGAAGTAATAGTCTATTCATTGAAATAAAATAAATTTATACCAATTATTATGAGAGATCATTCAACTTCAAAATTCAAAAGTAAATCAATCTGGCATTTCTTCAATCTTTCAATAATGAACCTATATTTCAATGATTGCTCATTATTGAATCGTATTATTTATAGTAGAATATATCAAGATGAGCATTTCGAACTGTTTTACACCTTTCAACAGGTAAATAATTTTAGTATAAAGCTAAATATTATATCAAGCAGGATACCTGAGTAAGAAGAGAATTTTTTAGAACTCTTAATTTGGCAGATTCTTCTGCATTACAAATATAATGTATCCAACCATCCCTGGCGAATATCATTAAATTCAATATCACCATAAATGCCTTTAAAGAAATCTTTCGAATCCATAAACCCTAAAACTATAAACTTTATTTTATTAAAGTTTGCTATTCAAAAGCAAGTTACCTGAGCATGAAAACACTATCATCATACATGTCTAATGAGCAGGGATATTTAAATGATTTTCAAAGCATAGCTACCATGAATGAACCCAGGATACTAAAAAATCTCGAAATCAACTCGATTCCTGATAAGCTTATCCACAAACCCTAAAGTATCATAAGTGTCATCTACAGTCAGCAGTACCCTGGTTCTAGTGAATTTTTTAAGGCTTCGATCATGAGAATATTCCAAAAGCGAGACAATAAAATTCCTCATTTCTTTCAGATCATTCACATAATACCTGGAAAACTCTTTAAAAAAGCTTATCAGTAAGCAGATCATCCTGCAGTCCTGAGCAACACAAAAAGGAGACTCGAGAGATATCTCAATAAGGACAAGGATAATAAGCGAGTTTTCCGTCAGGTACATGGATTCTAACTGAATAGCTTTGAGACAAACGGCGATTATGAGTTGCCCCAGCTGAATCTCTTGTCAAGTTCACTTTTGGTGGCTTTATCTGCAGATAAGCTTTGTGTGGCTGACCAACTAACGATACGCCTGCCAAGCGTCTTCAAGTCCTACAGGGACTTGTAACTAGAAGCAAGTCGATATTCGACTGAGAAGACAGGTCTACCCTGGGTCTACCAGTGGGCACCAGGGGCCTCCAAAATCCTAAAAGCGGCAGGATAAGTTGGCACGCGCATTTAATTGAGTAGGTTTGATGAGAAAAAGTGCTTAGGGCCAGCATTTTGTGGAATTCTATGATTATAGCCGCTATCTCATTTACCTCAGTCTTTATCTCAGCAAGAACAACGTTCCAAGGACTCAATACCCGGATTGGCACTTCAAGCTCTGTTGAATCTGAAAATAACTGAATGACTTGAATGACTTCCAAAGATTGAACTGGCCTTCATCTAGTATTGATGAAAAAGACGAGAAATGAATATGAAAATATTTTGGGCGATGCTTGGAAAGGTTAGTGCAAGATCTTTTGTTTAGACTCGTTCGAGTTTCAGATTAAAATCAAACTTTCATGCTCTTTTGTTATCTCGAATTCACGGAAAACCTACTTCAGGTCTCGCGGGTAGAGGAGGTTATGTAATACGTTGAAACCTGTCATCTTAAAGGCGAAGTTTGAAGTCTAGTATGTGAGAAAAGATGTGAATGGAGCTATAGCACTTTGTAGAGCTTGAAAAATCGAATTTCTTGAATTTTACTAGTTTTGTTGTGTATAATTACCCTATCACTTGCACTCACATACAATACAGAAGGCATATCAAAGAGGCGTAAAGATAATAATGTAGCAGTTATAATACTTAAAGGAGAAATTTTAAAGTTAAAATGCTTTTTTTCTAAATTTGTATGTAGAGAGAGATTTCTATTGAAAGCTGCGGAACTTAATAAAGAAAGTATGTTCTTATTCTTGAAACATTTTTGAATACTAAAATCCAGATAATATAATTAACAATTATCCTTGTTAAATACTTATCAAATCATTAAAACTATCCTACTTTAAAGTTGGAGGTTTTTAAGTATTTTAGTCAGACTTATTTTTGCATTTCTTCTCCAGGCATTAAGGGATTAAATCTCACAATTAATAATTTTAAAGGATAGCAAAATTATATAATGGCCTGCAGAGAGCTTATCAGCAAACTCATTTGGATATTCAAGCGTATAAAATAATCGAAGATCATAATGTTTAATTTTTTCAATGTATTCTTGAGATTTGTGTAATTTCCAAATCACATCATATATTATCATCATTAATTAAATATAAAACTATTCAACACCCACAAATTCCTTTTCCCTTCGTACTCAAAGCTAAAATAAGCACTTCTTTAATTTTCTTATTTCTAGTAGCTCTACAAGCCTTTTTGATTTCAGAATTAGTCCAGCTGGAGTTGCTAAGCAAACATTTAACAACAGCAAAATGATTCCACCTGGAGCTGACATCAAGACAGCTTTCCACATCATTAACCTCCAATTCACTTAAAAGATGAGGATTAGCTCCATGGTCCAGTAAAAGCTGAACAGTTTTCAAATATCCATTCTTACAAGCTTCATACAAAGGGCGAATTCCATTAATATTTGCTTTATTCACAAAAGACTCAGGATCAGACTTGCTCCGAGCGAACCTTCTTGGGTCATTTTCTATCAAATCATTGATTTCGATTAAATCGTCGGAATCTGACCTGGAAATATGAAAAAAAAGCTTTTCAGTTGTCTTGTGGTCGTTTATCAACTCACTTGTCAAGGTTCGCGACCTTCCCAACTGAACTTTTGTAGGACTGGACTTCACGTCTTCGACCAGAGCGTCAAGGTCGCTGATCACTTGAACCTCGTGGTTTTTGAATAAAAAGGAAGCTGTTAAAACGTTTTTCAACAACACCCAACGCTTTTTACCTGGAGTTGTGCATTGAGATTTGGAGTTTAACGCTGAGTTTGAGTCTTCTGAGCTGCTGATTAGGTCAAGTTCCATTTTTTTGAACGCAAATGATTGAAATTAAACCAGTCTAATAAATAGAGAGATTTTTATAAAAATTCTGGTTATTTATGTTTAAATTAGAGGATATAATGAATATGTCCAAGTATTGGATCTTTTTCGTTTGTTTCATAGCTTTTTCATGGGCAAAAGATCATGTTTGTCTAGGTGCCTATAATGAAATTGCTTTTAAAGATGAAGCTAAACTAGCGAAATTGATCTACTACTCAGGAAATGATGTGAATGACTTTGGAGATATGTACGAGTGTCAAAAAATGAAAGGAACTCGATTTTTTGTGTTTATTGTAAAATTGAAGTTTATTTCTGCTGGACTTGGAATTTGCGCACCCGATCAGTGCTTTGTTAAAGACTTCCAGGAAATGAGCAATGAACTTACAGCCTTTCTACTTCAGAAGTATCCTGCAAGCCAAAAAATTTTAATGAATGATTCTATTGAGGTTGTTGATGTGGAAGAACACAACTCACGTTCTCTAACATGGCAAGCAATGACCACCCTGATTATTTTCCTATCACTATCCTCATTAACCTTAATCGGCACAATAATCGAATGTTCCCACCACTACTCCGGATCCACTCCAAAAAATCTCTCAAAAATCCTCCTCTGTTTTTCTCTAAAATCCAACTTTTCCAAACTACTGACCTACCCAAAAGACTTCGACAACCTTCACGTTTTAAACGGAATTCGAGTATTTTCAATGTTATTCATCTGCTACAGCCACAACTACGTTTATTCCTTTTCAGGTCCGACAGTAAACCCAACAAGGGCGATCGACATAACAAAAGATTTCTGGTCACATCTTGCAACATTCCCTTTATACATGGTTGACATGTTTTTCATCATTTCCGGTTTTTTAGTATCATATCTGGTGATAAAAGACTTACAGAATAAAAGAGGAAAATACAACTGGTTCATGTTTGTTGTACATAGATTAATACGCATTTGCCCGATATACTTCTTGGTCCTTCTTTTTTTCATCAATTTGATGAAATTCATGGGAAGAGGAGCTCTGTGGCCGATGTTTACCTCGAAGTACGAAGAACCTTGTGACTACTGGTGGACTAACGTGTTATTTATCTCGAACATCTACCCTCCTGACAAGCACGCCTGCATGGGCTGGTCATGGTTCATCTCGAATGACATGCAATTCCACCTGTTGTCTCCATTCATTTTAGCAGTTCACTACAAAAGCAAAACTAAAGGTTTTGCTTTACTTTTGATTCTTATTTTAACGAACTTTTTCATCACTTTGATTCAAAGCTTTATAAATGATTATAACCCGGGAGTCATTCATGGAATCTCGAAAGATGAGCAGTTTGTGAAAAGTTATCAAAGACCTTTTAATAGAGTCGGACCTTATCTGATAGGAATGCTTTTTGGACTTGTTTATCGAACTTACGTCGACCAGATCATGAGAAAAAACTCTGGAGAAATCGAGTTGAATGAAATAAACAGCACTAGTGAAGGACTTTTACAAGAAAGATGTAAAGTCACTCAACTTGAAATAACACTTACTGAATGGGTGCATGTGAAACAGTACAGAAACGTGGTGATCACTGTGACTTCAGCAATTATGCTCTGTTATCCTTTCTTCACTTACAAGTTTGACAACAATGGCCCTGACTACTGGGCGAAGTCAGTGAAAGCTTTTTATTTAGCTTCTGAGCACATTGGTTTTGCACTGATTTTTATAGCTTGGCTCATTCCTTTCACAGAAGGATATGGAGGGTGGATGTTTCGGTTCTTGTCTCATAAGTTTTTCTCGATACCAGCGAAGATTTCTTTTAGTTTTTACCTGATCCACCCGATAATCATCTTGTTGTTCGTGTTCAATCGTCCAGACAGTTACTTTATAAGTCACTTTAACTATATCTACACCTGGCCAAGCACAGTTCTTTACTCGGTCTTCTGGGCGACTCTTGCGACTCTCATAGTTGAAAGTCCTGTCCTTGCTCTTGAAAAGTTACTTCTTCGACCCACACACTAAAAATAGCTAACACCCAAAATTATAATACATCCCTATTTACAATCTCTTCGTCTTTTCTTCTTCCCTGCATTATTTTCTTCTTTATTCCCACATCCTGTGCACTTGCAGATGTCAGAGCAGCGAATGTTTATCTGGAAACATTCGCAGTACCTTTTGCAGCATCCACTTCTTTTACAATTACATCCTTTATAATGCCTCAAAAGCGAGTTCTCACTGGTTACTTTGGGTTTAAAAGCATCAGGATTCTTTTCTAAAATACTTGACATGGCATCTTTGCGGGACTCTTCATTTCCAGGCACATTCAGACATTCAACACAAGAGCATTCGTTGCAGTATTGTTTGGCAGCGAAACAGTCGCAGTACATTTTAAGGCATCTTGTCTTCTGACAGTTGCAACAAACGCTTTTTTCTTGCTTTTTTCTTGGTCGGGCCTTGGGAAGCTTGGGCGAGTCAGGGACGATGATGATGTCGACAGGCACACAGGAAGCCTGAATGTGCACTTTTGAGTGAATTTCTGAAAAATTGATCATTTGGATTGAACGGCTCGGCCTGGATGATGGGAATAAAGCTCGTCGGAAGACTGGCGAAATCTCGGGGGAATGACTGTTAGCGGGAATAGGGGATAATGAAGACATGCAAAACTGCGAGAATGGAGAGCTTGGGACTCCTGAAGATGCCTTCTTGGGTGTTGACTGGTTGAATGACTCGCTTGAAAATAAAGGGTTCGACTTGGAATCGAGGCTCATTAATAAAAAATTTTATTTTTAGTGGATGCGGTTGATTCTTCTTGAGTCTTGGAAGCTTCAATGTTGATTATTTGATTGAAGATTAAAAAGAAGATATCAAGCTTGACGTCTTTTTTACAAGAAAATCAAGAATTGTAAGTTTTTCAGATGAAAATCGTCGTAAAGCTTAAGTGAAAAAATTCTTAATGAAATAAATGAATTCCTTGAACTATCAGTTGAAAATCCAAAAAAATCAATCATTTTAACCCTAAATTAAAAATCAACATCAAACTACTTAATTATTCCTAATCCCTTCCAACTTCTGCTGAATATATTCTTTCAACTCAAGACTATCACCAGGCAAGTAAGGTCTTTCAATGACGAGTTCATGTAAAGTCTCTCCAAAGTTACTTGCAGAAGTGAGGTCAGCTCCACTATCAACAAGAAGTTTGACACAAGCTATCTTTCCATGAAAAGCTGCGAGATGTAAAGGAGTGTATCCAGTTGTATCAACGGCGTTGATATTGAGACCCTTGATCCTCAGCAGGTACTTGAGCACCTCGTCAGTGTCGCAAAGACAAGCCCAGAACAAGACATTCCAGTTCTTTTCTGATTCAGGGGGCGAGGCGAGGTAGTCGTTGATGTTGCCTCCTTGTTTCAAGTACTGGTCAATTAGAGAAATCGCTTCGTCTGGCTTGTTACTGATGATGGCTAACTTGATCTTGTCTTTTAAGTCTGACATGAATTATTATAAACGTTATCAATTCTTATTATTATTGAAATATGATCCAAATCAGCATCATTCGATATGAAGGACTTTTGGAAGACCCGCAGTATTGCTTTAAACTTGATAACTCGATTTTAATACAGAATTTTAATGAGTTGGAGAGTTTTTACTTGGTTAAACACTCGGGAATACTTAGGGTTTCTTGTAAACTCAATGATATGAATATTGAACTTTTTTCAAGTTTTCATACTTCTTTGCTGCCGAAAGAAGGGTTTCAGTGGATTCCTTTAAATACTTTGGATGTCACTTTCACTGCTTTTCCTGAAGAAGTCCAAAGTCCGAAAATTTTACTCATGGTTTCTAATGACTTTTTGCATCAGATTGATGAAAGCTCGGAAAATGATTGTGAAAATTGTGAAGCTATTAAGAGTGAGAAGAATAGGTTGATGGTGGAAATGAGTAAAAATTTAAAAGAAGCGAAAAATAATTTTGATCTCCTCACAGCCGAGAACGAAAAAAACAAACTCCTAGTAAAAAAGTTCTCCTCTCTTCTCTCAGACTGCAAAAAAGAGCTAGATTTTTACAAATTCAAATTCGAAGAAGAGCGTAAAAAATGCAATGAAGTAAGCGAAAAGCTAAAAAGTCTAAGTATCTGTCTCGAGAACCACCCAGAAAAAGAAAACCCTTTACAAGGCAAGCCTCAAAGAACCCTTTCAACCTCTCCCGCAAGTTTCGACTCAAACCTTGCAACAATAGCAAGTCTTTTAAAGTCAAGTCACAAGAAGCTTCCAAGTCAAAAGCCAAGTCTTTACTTGACAGGTTCACAAAAGACTTTAAAAGAAACAGACAGAGCACTTCGAAGGTATTTAAAAGAAACAAACAGAGCAGGTCTTATTAAAAAAGACTCAAGCAATAACTTCATGTTTGGGAATAAAAAACTTCTGATTTCTTTGAAACAAGGAAATCTTTTATGTAGAGTCGGAGGCGGATTTGAAAATATTGAAGAGTTCATTTCGAAGAATGACCCTGAGTTACGCCCTCGATCGTCTTCTTGTCTGTTGAAGAGTCACAGACGTCATCTTACTATTGATTGTAAGAAGACTGATAAGTCGCACCTTATGACGAGGACTGCAATGTTGGATCATATGATGAAACTGAGGCTTAGGCCACAGTCAACTTGCTTTCCAGTTGTTTAGAACTGGCTTATGTTTAATTTCGTAGTTCTTGACTATAAATGGCGGCAGAGAAAGTCTCAATCACTTTCGACGAAAACAATAACATCAGAGTTCTAGAAGCATCACTATTCAACGACTGTCAAACGATGCAATCAGAGTCCTACGAATTCATCAATAAAATGAAGAAATTCGAAGAAATGGTCGGTTCACTTGTGGAGGTTCTAGATGGTCAAGCAGTCAAGATCGAGCAAGAAAAGTTAAGAGCTGTGGGGATCAGAAACCAAATGGAAAACGAAGCCGAAAACAGGAAAAAAAAACAATTAGAACTCGAAGTTGTTATCAATGAAAAAAGGGCAGAACTCGAAAGATACTTATACCAACTTGAAAGCTTGACCAAGGTCGAAGAAGAGCAGAGAAAGCTCATTGAAAGACTTAGAAATAATGAAGCTTAGTAGATAATTTGAATAATACAATCAGAAATCCAATTTTTTTTAAAGAAAACTTACCAAAGATAAAGAAATATGCAAAAACTCAGCAAACAAGAAAAAAAAGAACTAAAAATTCTTCACAACAAAGAAACCAGAAAAGAAAAAAGAAAACGATCACATCTTCTAAAACGTCAAAAAAGAAGTACTTTCTTATCATCTCTTTCCGATGAAGCCCGTGAAGACTTCATAAAAAAAGAACACGAGGTCCAATCGCTTATGATTCAAGAGACAATGCGAGTGTCACAAGAAGGAATTCCTTTGATTTTTGACTTCAGCTATTGTGAGTTGATGACTTCTGTCGAGTTAGGTTCTCTTCAGTCTCAAATATCAGCATCAGTTGGTTTTTTAAGAAAGCAACATCCGCAGTACTTCTCGCTTTTTTGCTCTAATGTCCCTTCAGCGATGACTGAGAAATTATCGAGAAGGGGCTGCCAGAAATGGCAAGTTCAGGTCTTTGAAGAGGATCTTGCTAAAATTCCGCCTGTGCAAGGAAAGAATTTGATTTATCTGTCGCCTGAAGGTGAAGAGCCACTTGTTTCTATTGATTCTCAGGCGGTTTATGTTATTGGAGGACTTGTTGATAGAACTATTCAAAGTTGTCAGAGCTTTGAACGTGGAAAAGCTTTGGGGGTTAAAATTATGAGACTTCCTTTACAAGAACATGGGACAGGATTGATAAAGCCAGAAAGGAGAGTTTTCAATATTAATACTGTGGTTTCTTTTATTCACTTTTTAGCTTCTGGGAAGTCATGTGAGGAGGCTTTTTTGATGAGTATTCCAAAACGATGGACACTTATTGGTAGTTAGGATTTAATGGAGATTTTATTGTATGGACCGTAATTAGTTTAGGTATTAAATAGTCTTCATAATCATTGACCTTTATTGGTTAAGGTATTAAATGGTCATCATAATGATTGACCCTTATTAGTTGAGGTATTCAATAGTAGTCATAATTATGGACATTAATAGTTTAGGAATTAATTGTAGTAATAATGATAGACCCTATTTCGTTTAGGCATTAAAAATTCGTGATAATGATTGACTCTTATTAGTTGAGGTATTCAATAGTCATCATAATGATTGACCCTTATTAGTTAAGTGTAGTCACAATGATAGACCCTAATTCGTTTGAGCATTAAAGATAATCTTCATAGTGATGGGCCCTAATTAGTTAAGTCATTAATAGTCATTATAATGATGAACCCTTAGTTAAGGCATTCAATAGTTATCATAATAATGAACCCTTATTAGTTAAAGTTATTAGTCATAGTATTGACCTTAATTAAATTTAATCGTCATAATGATGAACCCTAATTAATAAAGGCATTAAATGTGGCCCCTTCCCAAGTCAACATAATACCTTGCATAAGTTTTAATAAATGAAGTCAAATTAGCGACTGATCGCTCATCAGTAAAAGCGACTCCTCTCTTAATATCACAAGGATAAAAAATAAAAGTAGGAAATCCCTGTATTTCCACTCCATCAATTTCATTCTCAGTAGCATCAATCTTCGCAATAACAACAGTAGGATGTTCCTTAAAGCTTTCAGCGAGTTTCTCATATTCAGGTTTAAAAGCCGAGCAATGTCCACACCAAGGTGCATAGAACTCGACCAAGACATCTTTAGTATCATCCAAGACAATCTTCTTAAAAGTACTTCTAACAACAACAACAACGCCATTATCATCTGGCTTTAAAGGCACAGGTTGAGACTTAGGAGCAGGAGTTAAACTTCCATCTTTCCACGATTTTAAAAACGAGTCCAAAGAAGCCAAACTGATGGTTTCAGCAAGTCGATACTTTTTCATCTCGTTCGGAGGGTCGATCAACATCACCAAAGGCTGTTCTTTTGGGTCAAGACCGAAGAACATGGCAAGTTTCCCTTCAAAGGCCGTGTTTAGATCATCTTGAATGAAAAGCAGGTCATTTTTGTACTTTTCAGCAGTTTTCAAAAAGATGCTCTGATATTTTTCGTAGTTCTGTGTCAGTAAAAAGACTCCTGGAGTACTTTCCTTGAATAACAATTCAACTGTCTGCATCGTGAATTCCATCACCAAAGGTTTTTTATGAGTTTTTATGAAATTTTTCAGAGAGTCTTCAGTAAAGTCCCCAGAAAAATCAGCTCTTTTCTCATCAAAGTCTTTTAAAATCACTACTTTCGGCTGAGAAACTCCGAATTCATCAGCCAATTCAAGCAAGTCAGTGAAAAAAAAGCCGATTTTTGGAAAGTCTTTAGAAAGATCTTCAAGAAGCTGTAGTGGTTCAGTTTCATTAGAAGAAAAAAGGACTACATTGACAGTATTCGTCGATTTTAGTTCTTTTAACTGAGAATGGCTTGTAAAATACTTGACGTTTGACCGGCTTCGTCTTAAGATGTATTCAAAAAGGTCTTCTGATGCTTTGCTTTCTGTGTAGTCAAGAACTTTACCTTTTGTGAAGAATTTTAAAGTTGGAAACCCGGAAATCTTGTAAGTTGAGGCAATTTCTTCGTATTTACTTGCATCGATTCGCCCGATGTTTATTGGAGGAGAAAGGGAATCAAGTTTAAAAGCTAGTTTTGAGTACTCTGAAGCAAATCGCTGACAGTGTTCGCACCAGGGAGCGTAAAACTCGACAAGAAGGTCAGGCTGGACTTTTAAAGCTTCTTCAAGGGTTTTTGGGTCTAGTTCCCAGACGCCTTCGATTTTTGGAATTGAACTTTGAACGGAGTAGATCATTATTGAGAGGAATAAGACTGCTGCCATTTTCAATGTATTAGAAGTGGTAGAGATATCAGGATTGGAGTGAAGGGAATAAAGGATTTTAGGGATTTGAGATGTTTGGTTTGATTATTTAGGAATTTAGAATGGTTTAGGAAAAATTTAATTGTTTTGGATTTTTGTGGTTGTAGTGGTTTTTTAGACTATAGAGATAAGATCTTTTTAGTTGGTGAATAAAATTTTCTTTATTGTTTTGAACGTACTAACTATTAATGAGGTAGGATGATCTTTAAGGTTATCATAAACATGATTCTAGAAGTTTTTTCCAATTCTCTAAACTTCTCATGTTCATAATAAATGGCTGAACTTTCAACTCAAAACCTATCCCTATGCAAATCAATCGAAACTCTTCAAGACTCCAAAAAAGTTCCCGAATCAATCCAAATCTCCTTCAAAGTTCTTTCAAATTCCCTTCACTCCTTCAACACCTCATCTCACCTCTCATCAGGTAACCAGACCTTCGGCAGCTATTCTCAAACTTTAATCAACAACTACTTAAATCAAATCAATAATCTTCTATCTTCATGTTCATCGCCTTTAAAAAGCATTGAAAAAGTCGACCTCCGTAGTTTAATCGACAAATTAAAGCTTCTAATAAACTGCCTTCCTTTCAGCTACAGTCTTCCCGAAGACGACCTGGAATGTTTAGACGAGTCTCACCCGCGGAAGCAAGCATTGAACTCGATAATTGAAATAAAAAACAAGCACCCAGAGATTGTTCAGAAACAAACAAAAGAGTTTTTAATCAAGTATGATTGTCTTAAAGCTGCTTTTCTTAAGACTTGCCAGTTTCGGCCAAATGGTTTTAGAAATATTTGGACTACTGCTTGGATTGTTTACTTTACTTTAAATCGAAAGGAAAGGGAAAAATATGCGAAACTTTACAATGTTATTGGAAAAATCGACGCCATGAAAATGATTTGGGATCTTACTGAATCCCCTTTGATGAGGAAGATGTTTCCGTTGATTTTTCCGAGGATTAAGATGAGTAAATATATTTTTATTCCTAGAAATTCTGTGAAAATCACTGAAAAAGGACGGTTTCCTGATCCTTCTTTAGTTAAAGGTTCGAAGTTCAGTGAGGTTTTTAATGAAAACACTATCCCAGTCAACATCCTCTCATCTTCCAAGAAAACCTTAACAACCGATCGAAAGTACACCAAGCTAATAATCCACATTCACGGCGGTGGTTTCATCGGCCAATCAACTTTCAGTCACCAGCCATATCTCCGAAAATGGTCAAACCATTTAAAACTTCCAATTTTTTCAATCGACTACCGTTTAGCCCCAAAGCACAAATTTCCTGAAGGTCTAGACGACGCTTGGCAAGCATACATATGGTTAGTATTAAATTCCGAGACTTTAGGTATTATTCCTGAAAAAATATTATTAATCGGAGACTCAGCAGGCGGTAACTTCATAACTTCTCTTGCATTAAAGGCAAAAGAATGTGGATTCAGAGGACCTGACAGCATGTTAATCATTTACCCAGCTTTGAACATGGACGTCGAATTTGTCTCATTTGGAGCTTTTTACAGTCTTGAAGAGCCAGTCCTTACTTACGCGACTTTCTTCGAAGTCTGCAAACATTACGTCTCGGATCCAAAAGACCTGAAGTCTTACCTGGTCTCGCCTGTTCAATGTCCTGATTCTCTCATTCAAGACTTCCCAAAATCACGGTTCATGATCACCTCTAAAGACCCTCTTCGCTCTGATTCTTTGAGATTCGTTGAAAGACTTTTAAGGACTGGGGCAGATGTCAGGGTGTTGTTGTACCCGGAGTATATTCATGGAGCACTTAACCTTTCAACACCTTCTGCCATTCCAGTCTTTCAGGATTTTGTTAAAGATGCTGAAGAACAGATTTTAGAATTGTTAGGTAACTAATTATTTTCAAGTACTTCTTCTGAGTATAGCCAGAGATGAGAGAGTTCTCCGGAGAATAATGCTGGAAGGAGGACTGAGATTATTGTGGATGGGACTAGGTAGAGAAGTGCCGGCTGCTCTTTTTCCATTAGGAGCATTGCGAGGGTTGTTAGGATTATCCCGAAGATGTAACCTGAGAGTGAACTGAAGAGGTAGAGGTTTGAATCGGATTCTCTTTTGTGTTTACGGTAGAGGTCGTATCTGATAGTCATAGCAATTAAAATCCCCGGCATGATAATATCTCCTAACCCAATCATCGAAAATCCTCCAATCGGTTTAGGAAACAACAACTTAATCGGTCCATCAATATTTTTCGCAACAGTAAGCATAACATCAGTTCCAAACACAAAAAACACATCATAAAACAACAATGCAGCAAGTAATCCAAACAAAATCTTAAAGTTCTTAACCGGAAGATTTTCCAAAGCATGTACAGCGAGTGCGATTCCAAAAACATTATTAATAACCCAGAACTGTGTCAAAAAATACGCAGCCAACAACGGAAAACAAAGAAAATAAGCCAAAACATCTTGCCAAGTAAGTTCAAACTTCTGTGGTTGTTTCATAACTACAGGAATTTTAATTTCCTTAGAAAAAATCTTTTCATTCGAAGCAATTTGCATTTTTTTCACAATCAAGTAAAAATAGTACTTTACGGCATAAGCTCCGATAAGTACCAGATAAGTGGAAATAAGAAAGTTAATGATTTCTTTTCCAAAGAACTTTATGCAAAGGTAAAGCGAGACTAAAACAGCAGAAGCGACTAAAGGAAACTTGACAGCTTCTTCTTGATCAAGGACTGAAAGCTCTTCTTCGTCAGGGTCTTTTTCAGTCCACCAAGGGCTGAGCTTCCTTGACCTAAGAGAGCCGACGTAGATAGGAACAAGTGTGAAGACCACCAAATTCACCACGATGGGCAGCGGGTAAATCAAGTTAACACCAGTGACACCTGCAGCGAGGGCAAGAGCTTTCAAAGCCATTTATAGAAGTAATTATTCCACCTGAGAAAGACTTTCAGAGTAAACCTCTGCCGGGGTCTTGTTGACTAGTTCGTCAGTTAGACTGTGACTGTTCTTTACTATTGAGGATTTTATCACTTTTAAAAGAGTCTCCGCGTTTGACCTGTCGTCGAAGAAGTCCCAGTTGATTAACTCGGAAATGTTTTCAAAGGACCCGTCTTTCCAGAAACGAAACTCGACAAGTAGTTGAATGTCGCCAGGTCCCAACCCGCTTTGGTTTAAAGGAATTTCTCCGAATATCTGGAAGATCTCGAATAATTCTCCTGACATCTGTAGAAAGCCTTCCAGGTTTTCTAGACTTTCATAGTAACTTGAGTTCACCATTTCAAAGCATCGGTTGTAGTAACTGTTTATATCTGAGTAAAAATTGCATTTACTTCTGCAGGATTCTTCTGGAAATGATTGAGAATCACAGAGATACTCGTGATTTAAACATTCGGGTCCGATTTCAATGAGAGATTCTGAGATGCATTGGGTGTTGTTGGAATATCTACATGTTTCAAGGTACTCTTCGCAGTAATACACGGAGGAAGAACATTCTTCGTCAAGACAAGACTTTTTGTAGGACTTACAAGTGACTTCAGCGTTACAACTAGGAATTTCTTCAGAGCAGTTATAAACTTTCGCCTTTTCAGTGCATTTTTCTTCCCATTTCGAAGTACAGTAAAAGTGACTTCCACATGTTTCATCACATAAGTCTTCTGAAGAAGAGATCATCAGATCTTTCCAGGAATTAACCAAAATACGACCTTTTTCTAAAGTTGACTGTCCTTCTAACACCCAGTTCTCAAGACTGGAATTTACTGAAGAAGAAAGGCTTTCAATGTAAGAAGAGCTTATAGAAAACTTTACTTTCCATTCAGCTAAGTCGAATGTGGAAAGATCTGCTGATACAGAAAGAATTGTGCTGTAAATACCTTTGAATGGGTACCCTGTGAGTGAAAAGGAAAGAGAAGAGGAGGAGATGAAAAGGGTTGATTCTTGTGAAATACTCCAAAGGTTGATAAGGCTGAAAAAGCTTGCTTGAGAGTAGGATGAATAGATTTCTAGAGATCCTGATAT
The DNA here is from genome assembly GCA_006503475.1 of Stentor roeselii. NCBI lineage: Eukaryota > Ciliophora > Heterotrichea > Heterotrichida > Stentoridae > Stentor > Stentor roeselii. The sequence continues at coordinate 10,472 of RSEH01000393.1, read as the reverse complement.
TGATGATAAGTTTATGTTCCCGTGAGCTGTTGAAAAGTCGTGAAGGGTCAGGGAAAATTTTAAGGTGTTGGGAAGGTAAAGTGTTTTTAAGAAGGATTTGGAAGGGGAACCTAAGATGGTTAAGGGCTCTTCGATTGTAAAGTCTTCTTCGTAGGATAGAGTGATACCGTATGGGAAGTCTAGGTATGAGATTAGAGAGTCTGGATCTGTCATACCTGCTAAGTATTTCACGACTGTGTTTATCGGAGCATATTTTAGGGAACATGCATATCTTTCAGTCTCATACCCCGTAAGTTCCAAAGTCAAATCTCCAGTCCATCTTTCCTCAATTCCCTTAAACCCACAAATTCCAAACACCTGATCATAAACAATATCTTCAAAAGTAGCTCCCTGTAAAAACTCAGAGTAAAACAAAAACAAATTTCCACATCCCATCATTCCTTTAAACTCCTTATCCTGAACCCCATAAAATTTCGCTAATCCCTGATCACTATAAACAAAACATTCATACAAAGTAAGTTTCTGAGCTCCTAAATTAATAAAAACACTTCCATTAAGATTTACCGAGTTTTCAGTGAAATTGATTAAAACCTGTGCAGAATCAATTTCCAGTCCAACAATTTCAACACTTTCAACATCTTGAATAACTAAAAAGTCTTCTGGAAGGTAAATTCCAGTTAAATTCGTAAGAACTGAATCATTTAACGAGTTTTCCACTGCCAGACAAACAGCTGAATTTCTGCAGTTTAAAGACATTGAAACATTTACATTCAAATTGACTCCATCAAGTGCGAGATTTACTGAATCAAGATGAAATTCATTATCAGAAAGTTGACTAATTCCAAACAATTCATAAACCTTTCGAGTCTTTATTTCTCCAACTGTCTGAACCACCGAGTTTCTTCTAAAAGTATTCAAAAAAACCTCCACATCTCCAGAGTCCTCCAACTTTGCTGCACTCGTCATTTCAACATTCGCTTCAGGATTAAATCCAATAACAACTAAAGGACTTTGCAACACCAACTCATTAATCTTCTCTAAAACTTGCGAATCATTTAAATACTGAGGAAAAATCCCTGAAAAATTCACATAAAAACTTTCTAAAATCTCAGAAAACTCCATCATTTCCAATTCAAAAGGTGCATTAAAAAGTCGTGCATTTAAATAAAACTCTTGATTTTCCTGTGCATATAAACTTACATTCCAGATTTTTTCATTTTCCCAAAAAGCTTGAACTAAAAGTCCACATTTTCCACTGACAGTCATAAGAGCCTCGACATCATACAAAAAAATTCCTGGATATGTTGAAAAGTCTGGAGGAAAGACTTGACTTGAAAAGCTTTCTAATGTTAAAGTAGAGGAAACTTTGAAGATTAAAAAACTTTTGTTGACTGGAAGTTGATGAACTGAGTCAAGACCAGTGGGACTTGGGACATTTTCACATCCTGCATTGGAATAAGTTGAATTATACCAGCTGCTTAGAAGGACTTCAGATTTTGTTTCAATCAAGACCTCGACTTTATCAGGTTCAGTTCCGTAAGGAAAGTTTAAAAAGAAATTCGGGGAAAGGACTGAAGTTTCAGCGACTCCTGAATAAAAAGTCACTCCTTGCCCATGAAACAAATCCAAACGTTTTTCCTTTCCTTTCAAGTCAACCTGATCAGCGACTAAAAAGCTGCTGCTTAATGAGTAGTCGATTTTAATACTTGAAGTTAAGTAATTTGAAGAGGCTCCAGTTTCAGTTATTACGAAAACTTGCTTCAGTTCTGAATTTTTCTCTATTTCTGGAAGACGGTAGTCAGAATACTCAATATCAAGAAAAGTTTTTAGTAGTCCTGGGAAGTCCTCACTTTCAATTTCTTTCAGGTTCAAACAAAAGTTCTGAGAATCAAGAGAAAGAAACCACTCGTCTGCCTGTAAAAAACCTTGCAGGTCTTTAATCAAATCTTTAACAATTTCTATCGTTGTCGACAAGTGTCCTTCAATTTCAAATAGAACTTTATCCTCAACCTTGTAAATCAAATCAGCAGAACAATGTCCACATAACTCTTTATTTTCTTCACAAGAAAATTCAACGACGTACTTGTTCGAAGTATACAAGTCAATTGAATTACAAGTTGAAAAGCTGATGATGATCAATAAAAGCATGTCCGTTTTATTATATCTGAGAAATTAACTATTGTTAAATCAAAGTCTTATTTTCTCGACTTGGCCTTGTTTCTTTCAGCGGAATTGAAGAAACCGCTGTTACTCCGAAGAGTATCGCGAATAAAGTAATCGCTAATTCAAACCCGCCTTTTTCAGTCAAAAGCCAGCCGGTGAAGATCGGGCAGATGACTCCTGAGACTCGAGCACAGATGTTGGCAGCTCCGACTCCCATATTTCGCACGTCAGTTGAATAAGACTCGGGAGTGATGGTGTAAACTGCGCTGTAACCCATGATCGCCACCAGGTTCATTATTGAGGTGTTGATGATAATCTAAGTAAAGGTTACTGAGTAGATATTGGCTTCGATGTAAAATAAAAAACAACAGACTCCTGCAAGGGCGAAGGAAAAGGTGATGGTAAATTTACGACCTAGTCTTGTTTCGACTAACCAACTTCCGATCATTGTTCCAGGAACACCCAGGCCTTGTTGAAGTAAAATTATTCCGTAGGCTGTCGCGAGGTCTAACTTTGCCAGGAATACTGGCATGAAGTAAAGGATACTGGTATAGGCAAAGGCTGCAGAACTGTACATCTATGTTAAGGTTACAAGGCCGAATATTAACACTTTCTTTAGGTTTCCCGAAGCGAATAGACGTTTAATTAATGTCCATGAATCGGTATCACGAACTTGCTCAATACTAGTCACGGAATCCTTTAAAGTAGATTTCATCCTAGTATCAAAAACAAGTTCATTCGAAGTATTTTCCTTCGAAACATTATTCAAAATATTTTCCATCCTATTGACCTGCCCAGATTCCTGACAAAACGCTGGAGTCTCTTCAAGTGAAAACCTAAAAATCATACAAAGTAATTCGACAACAAAAGCACTTCCGACAATAAACCTCCAACTGCTAATTCCAGTATTATTCGTGAGTACCACAATAAGTGCGACCAAAGCCGAAAGAGTTCCTCCAGCTCCCCAAAAAGTAGCCATTCTGGTCAAGTAGTACAATTTGGAAGGTGGACAAAACTCACAAAAGACTGTCCCTCCCAATGAAAGTTCTCCTCCCATGCCAGCTCCTAAGAAAAACAAACAAATGGCGCTCATTGCAGGGTGGACTGAAACTGTTAGGATTAATGAAAATATAGTTGCTATCACGACAGTTGTCTTAAAAGCGTACATTCTTCCGTAACGGTCACCCGTCACTCCCCAAACAAACGCACCGACCATCAGGCCGAAGGGAAAACAAGCACCCAGAAGACCTACTTCAATGCCTGACAATCCGAAATCCTCACGAGAGCCTTCCAGGATGTAGGCAACGTTGTTCGACCATAACATGTCGGTTGACCAGGCCTAAGTAAGTGTTACAAATCCACATTGGATGAAAATCTTTAGATTGTACTTGCCCCAGCCGATTTCTTCTAAATATTCGCTCGCCTTTTTCACCTCCATTTTTATTCCACCTGTTGAAGTAATCAGAAAGACTGAAGGAAAGAGTAGGTAATGGTAAAAATGATTAAATGTTTAAGGTTGTTGATTTTGATTTGATAAGAAGAATTAGGTTTGAAAAAAATTATATTGGGATTAGTGAATATTGGAGAATGATGGATTAGATTTGAAATGGTTTAGGAAGAACAGAGGAATTAAGATAAATTAGAAAAGACCAAGGAAAATAAATGGAAAAATTTAAATAATTCTTATAGGATTCACTGTCAGTAACTTTATGACTTTTGAGACTTTTTAAATATAAGAAAATTCAAGATTTTCCATAAATTTCTCTCAACGGAATAAATAATCTTAAAAAATTCTTAAATTTAATAAATCTTTCTAAAGTTCAATGTTTTTTCGAAGTCAAAGAGCATTCCGTGCATCATCATTGCTCTTCTCGAAAAAAGACTATTACTCAATCCTGGGAGTGCCTCGTTCATCATCCGAGCAAGAAATAAAAAAAGCTTACTTTTCCCTAGCAAAAAAGTACCACCCTGACATAAACAAAGAGCCAGATGCGAAAGAAAGATTCTCAGAGATAAGCACAGCATACGAAACACTAGGAAGCCCAGAAAAACGCAAAAAATACGACACAACTGGAATGACAGGAGACGAGCAAGACCAGTCAAAATCCTCCGATTTCGAAAAAAATGACTTCAACCCATTCGACATTTATTCCAATTTTCAGAACTTTCAAGAAACTTTCACTGAAGACTTCTTCAACAGTCGTAAACAAAAAGCCAACTATAAAGGTGAAGAGATTTCTTTAGTCTTAGAACTTTCCTTTTTAGAATCAGTGAAAGGAGTGCAAAAAACATTATCATTTGAAAGAAGAGACCTTTGCTCCACTTGTCACGGAACGAAAGTAAAGCCAGGAACTTCTCCTTCGAAATGTTTGAACTGTGGAGGGAGAGGCGTGGTGCTTATTCAAAAAGGCCCGTTGTCACTACAGACCTCTTGTTCTAAATGCAAAGGAACAGGAACAATCATCAAGTCTTTTTGTGTGCCTTGCAAAGGAACAGGCCTGGGCTATTCTCAAGTCTCTGAAGTGATCTCGATTCCTGCAGGAGTCGCTGAAGGCCAATCACTTCGAATCACTAACAAAGGCCATTGCTCTGAAACTGGAGGACCTCAAGGCGACTTGCTGTTAAAAATCCAAGTCATTCCACATAAGACTTTTAAAAGGTCAGGGCAGGATATTTTGTCAGAGGTTTTTATTTCAGTCACACAAGCAGTACTTGGAGGGGTTCTTTATGTTGAGACTTTGAATGGGTCATCGAAAATCACTGTTGATTCAGGAACTAATTCAGGAGAACAGAAAAAAATTGTAGGATTTGGAGTACCTTACTTGCCACCTAATCAGAATAAGAGAGGAGATCATTTTGTTACTTTAAGGATACAGATTCCTAGAAGTCTTAGTGAAAAGGAAAGGAAGATATTTGAACAGTTGGCTTTGGAAGATGAAAATCCGAGTCCTGGAGGATTTTTTAACAAATTCAAGACTTTTTACAAATAAGGTTTAGTGTTAGCTAGATGAGAGACGGTAAACTACTCTTCCTCGTTGTTTTAATCTTCCTTGGTCGTATGCAAGGTTGCCTCTTAGGTAGACTTGGAAGATCTTGCCGTACAGCTCGCTTCCTATGAATGGTGAACACTCAGGGAATGGGGAAAAGTCTTGTGATATTGTTTGTTTTTCGAATGGGTTCCAAATTACTAGGTCAGCGAACTTTCCCTTCGAGATACTTCCTCTAGTCGAGGCAATATTCAAAACTTCCGCAGGGTACAAGCTCAGCCATTTCGCAAGTCTTACAATATAATGATCAAGATGAGAATAACTGGAAGCTGGTCCATTCAAAGTTGTCCAAACCGCCAAAAGGCTGAACCCGATGCAAGGCAGCCCGTTGGCTGCCTTTTGAAAATCTCCCTTTGTCAGCTTGAAGTTCGGATGAACACTTGCATGACCTGAGGAAATCACGTCGATTCCTTTCAGCTTCAAAAGGTCCCAGAGAAGGTTGGTGTTTGCCTGGTTTCGAATCGGAGGATGTGACTTGAACCGCGTGTCTGACTCGCCTATTGACATGCTTGAGAAGGATAGATGAGTCGCTGGGATCTCGCAGGTCAATCTTTTCGTCCATTCTTTTGCTTGGCGGATTCGGTTTATACTTGATGCTGAGGAAATGTTGCAGATGTGCACTCGACATGATGATTTTTTAAGTGCTTCAATAAGTTTGTTAATCCCTGCCATTTCCCAAGTCTGCGAATAGTTAGCCATATGATAACAGTAAAGTTGTTCTTTCGGTGTATCAGGATGATTAACAACCAAAGACAAAGACCCAGCCAATTTCCTTCTCTGCAGCAAGGAAGGCTTAGGACTACTAGGCACTGAGTTAGTTGCACTAGAAGCATCTGAAATTGGAGAAATCGGGAAATTAAGTGGATTTGGAAGTAATCCCGAAGGACTCGCAAAATGAGTAACTCCAGATTTCTTATAACTCTCAATTTCTGCCAAGCTAATATTCGTAATACTCATCTGACTTTGCTTAATCCGTTTATCAAGATCATCAAAAAGTGGATTATTCGCTTTTCTCAATTGTTTCAATCTATTAAAATCCTCATCTTCTTCTTTAATCTCATCAATATCCAGAAAAAGTTCAGTCGTTTTCCTAACATTCGTCTTTTCCCCTTCAAAAGAATTCGACCGTTCATCTTTAACTTGTTTTTCCTTTTTTCCTATATCAACAGCCATGCTTCTTCTGACATTGATTTTAGGAACAGGCGACTCTTCTTCTTCCTCCTCGATAAGATCAGGAAAAGCAGCAGAAAAACTTTGAGTTTCTTTATGACCGGCTTGAAGCCGGTCCTTTAAAGGTCTGAGTCTAAATGGCGAAACCATATGATGTTGCCGAGGATCAGGCAAATTCGGGTCTAAAATCAAAGGAAGACCTGTTTTTTCCACTTCCTGCAAAACAGGAAGTAAATTCGCTGGAATACACTGCACAGTCATGTGGGGGGGGTAGAGGTACCCTTTGATTGCGAAGTAACCTTGTTCTTTTAAGAACCCGATTGAATCTATTGTTGATATTTCTAATGTCGCTACTTTTCCCACGTCGCAGAAGGATTCTCCGGTTATTACTGTGTCGTTGTAGTAACCTGATTCTAGCAGAACAAATGTTGCACCTCCTGAAAGAGCTGCTTTTGTTAGTTCTGTGCAGGTCTCGAACTCTAAACGGGTGTTTAGGTCTATTATTCCTGGAGATATGTAAAGGTTTTCAAGGTTTTCAGGGTTCCAGGACTCGTATTTGGACATTAAGGAGGATACTGGAATTGAGGATTCGATTATTACTACGTCGTGGATTAGCTCGCCTTCTATTAGAATTATGCCGTATGTTGGACGGCTTGAATGGGGTTGCGTTGTCAATACAATGTGTTTGCTGATAAGTGCTCTGCGGGCCATTATATAATTTTGCTACCCTTTTAAAGTTAATAATTGTGAGATTTAAATCTCTTGATGTCTGGAGAAGAAATGCAAAAATAAGTCTAACTAAAATACTTAAAAACCTGCAAGTTTTAAGCAGGATAATTTTATATGATTTTAAAATAAATTTAAGGGGATTTGATAAGTATTTAAGAAGGATAATTGTTGATTATATGATCTTGATGAACTTTGAGAATTTAGAATTTTTCAAGAATAAAGACTTACTTTCTTAATTAAGTTCCGCAGCTTTCAATAGATACCTCTTTTTCTTACGTGAAATTTTAGAAATAAGAGCATTTTAACTTTAAATCGCTCCTTTAAGTATTATAACTGCTACATTATTATCTTTACGCCTCTTCAATGCCTTCTGTATTCATCTTCATCCGACTTAACTTTTAAGATTTTTTTTAAGTCCTCAACTTTCGCTCGTGAACCCAAATATTGATTTTTTATTACTAAATTTAGTAATACTCATTCTTTTACAATAGAAAATATGTTACGATAGAGTTCGATTGCATATTCATATGAATCGGGACTAGTAGTTATTATTTTCACTAAAAGTCTGTTATATGCACTACGTACGCAATAATGTAATAGTTCATCAGCTTCTTTTATAATAAAATTTCTTAATGAGAGTTTAGCTCTCTGAATTATATATTAGGATATTTGAAGTAGTTCTAAAATAAAATTGAACCTCATGGCTTTTAAACTCCAAGGGTTTATTGATTCTCTTTTTGCTAATCACTACTTCATAACCACTAAGCATATCAATGATTACAAAAGAAGTCTAAAGTTTTTTTATGATGATGTAACACCCAAGTTTCTATTTCTAAATCTTAATCAAAGATGTTCAAATGTGTTCAGAATTAAATTCTTTTAGTTTATCAGCCAACTGATTCTCAAATTACAATAATTTGCAAATCAAATTTCACATCTCTAGAGTTAGTAAAAAAACCTGATAAGATCAATTTTTTTCTGAGTCTATTTCAATAAAACCTTAAAATAATAAAGTGAGAATCAATTCTCACCCAAAATTTTCGAATATTCCTGGATTTCTTAAGAAATAATGAAACTTAAATATATTTTTATAAGGTAGAATAATATAATTTTTGATATCAGACATCTTTATAATGATTAATTGGCTCACTTGGAATGCTAGGAAAGCGATCTCGTCTATCAAAGCAATCAGAAAGACGTTTTCAAAAAATAATTCTTCCCCAGAAGTGCCTATTAAGGTTCTACCCGAGTTTGAGGACTTTAATGATATTCTAAATGGACGCAAGCTTGTAGTAGATAAATCACTGCTAATAAAAGATATTATCGACAGAAGAACTGTGCTCATAACAAGGCCAAGGAGGTGGGGTAAATCGCTCAACTTACAGATGATACAGAGTTTTTTTCAGCCGAAATTCACATCAGAAGGGGAAATTATCGTTGATGATGAAAAAAAGAAAAAATTTTCTAAGATGCTTATCGGCAATCAAGAATTACTCGAAAATCCAATAACACAAAAGGTAGAAAAGACCAAGATTATCGATTTACAAGGAACAATACCCGTGATTCCTATAACTTTTGATGGCATCGAAGAAATATCTGAAGACCGTATTAAATTGAAATTTATAGATGCAATCAGATTTGCGATTAAGGCTCATAAATACTTAAAGGATTCACCGAAAGTAGAGAACCCTAGCCATAAACAACTATTTCAATTGTATTTAGGTCAACATGATGAACTTCTTCTGGCAAAAAGGATTGATAATCATCTGCTTCACCTTGTAGAATCTTTAAATGATCATCATAATAGGAAACCAATATTACTTGTGGACGAATACGATTGCAGGACATGTTAGTGGCTTGTTACTAAAGTACCATCCTTCAAACAATTTTCGTGATTAAAATACGACAGTTTATTGGTAAAAATAAATACATTAAGACCTGATCTATACCAATTTACAATCAACCAGTTTGTGAGCCTTTTTAAATTCATTAAACATCAGGCCCCACTAGTTCAACTGTCAGTTTTCACTGGGATAACTCAAATATCCAAAGAAGATATTTTTTCCGGACTTAATAATTTCTATCACGATTCAGTTTGGCACCCGCACTATACTGAACATTATGGGTTCACTGAGCTGGAAGTTGATGAATTGATAAAAAAAGTTAAAAAAATCACGAATGATGCCGATAGTGAAGAAATTATAAAAGAAAATATGGCTCGGTTGTATAATAGGTATAAGATTGATAATACTATGATACATAATCCTTGGTCAGTGATGAATTGCCTCTGCCGTATCGCCGCCAAAAAACCATCGCCTTATGAGAAATATTGGTTGAATAGTGGTAATCCGCAATTTCTGATAAAAGCGCTTCAACAAAATAGAAAAAATAAACAAGAAACAAAAAATGAGCATACAAAATGTAAAATTGATACTTTAATCAAATCAGAAGAAGTATATTTCATACCTACTAAAGGAATTATACTTGATGAGCTTCATTTTAGTGAAGATTCACTCTTGACATTGATGCTAGATGCAGGGTTTTTAACTTCAACTAATAGGGAAAATGTATTCCGCATCCCAAATAACGAGGTGAGATATGAATACTATAAACACTTCGTTCGTGCTTGGTTAACCGAAGAAGAATTCAGACTCTTTGATGTAAAACTCAAACAAAATGAATTTGAAAATCCAAAAATCTTAATCAAAGTTTTTCAAGAAAGAGTTCTAAAAAACTCTAAAGAAAAGCATTATCCAGAGTTTTATTTTCAAGTCATGCTTTATTTTAGTGTAATTACAGATGAATTTACTGCGGAATTAGAATATAATACCTTGGTTGGTAAGAGAATCAATCTTTTAATAAAGCCTAAAAACAGTAAGAATACTATTTATATTATCGAAGTTAAAAAACAAGGTAACAACAATAAGAATTATACGATAAATAAAGGCTTGATTCAGATATTTGAAGAAGATTATGCAAAAAATATAATGGATACAAATAAACAATATACAAATTTTGTTATCAGGGTAATTTATTTCGGAAAAGAAAAAGATTTAAAACTTTCAAAACTTTCAAAACCTTCAAGACTTTCACTTTCAAAACTTTAAACTCAAATTTCAAAACCTTCGAAAATTTCAAGTGGTCCAAAAGCTTCACAATGGAGTATTTCAATAGCTGAGCTCAAGTTTAAAAGAGAAAATTTGATTAAAGCAATCGATTGGTTTGTTCAAACAAAAGAATCAGTTAAAAATATCAAAAATTTTCAAGGAAGAAAAGTTCAAATTAGTAAAAACATATTCGAAGGTTTGAAGAAGTTTACTATCAGCAACTTTTACAGTTAAGTAATTAGATCAATATTTAGAA
>RSEH01000392.1:0-23031 GCA_006503475.1 Stentor roeselii | reverse complement strand
ACCTTCCTTCAGCAGCGTATTGAAGAAATGGAGAACATGGAAGGTGGAGTGACTCAATGTCCAAGATGTCGCTTTCCTTATATTAAAGACCCAAAAAAATGTGAGCATGTTGACTGTCTTCAGCCTGGCTGTGGAATTTCTTTTTGCTTTAAATGTGGATGTCTTCGGTCTCCGACATTGGAACATGGAAATCATTACCATCGTAAAGAGTGCCCGTTTTACGCTCCAATTAAACAAAAATTCATTCATGTGCATAAAGACTTAGGAAAAAGGGACTGCATTGAATGTCAGAGACTCGGGTATAAACATTTAGGAGAACAACACTGTCAACCACCAAAGAGTCTTAGAGTTAATCGACGTGTGGATCCTGATGAGGTAGAATAGGCATAATTATTCAATTACTCAATTCGAATTAACCCTAGCAACTAAATTAGGCGTTTTCCCATACTTCTCTTAACATTTTAACAAGAAGAGAAGTTGTCGTTCCTGCTCGAGTTATCCATCTTCTTAGGATTCTTTCTCGTCTTTCTCCCCATTCTTGGAATGTTTTTTGTAAGTAAAATCTTGAACGATTCAATGCGTTTTCAAAAGTTGTGGTAGAAAAAGGTGACTTGCAAACGGAAGTTTTGATATTTTTAAGGCGTTTTTTGCATGATGCGGTGATTGCTTGAAATTTTGTGATTCTTCTCACCTTAAGATCATTAAGTTCTACCCCTTCAGTTTCAATAACAACTTCATCCTTATCTTCATTCCTCTCAAAGTTCTTCAAATGAATGACCTTGTCAAAATCTTTATAATTATCAGGCTCAAAGGTGGCAATCATATCAAGGTTCATCGAACGAAAATCTTCCAGTGTAGGTCTGGACTTCAAAATAAGGACCTGGTCAACACATTCAATCTTCCCCAAGTCTTCAACAACAGGAGTAAGGCTGTCTTCTTCGACTGAAGGGTCTTCATTGATGAGTCCGATGATAAGGTTCGGGTTCTCAAAAGCTTGCTTCATGTTTTTCAAGCAAAGAACCTCCTCTTGTTGAAGTGCCGCGGATTCGATGGGGAACAATATGTTTGTCCATTCTCGCTTCAGGGAAAGTGGTGAGGCTAATATTTCGCAGTTATCTTCCATTTATTTATATCCTTGAGTTCTAACGATTCTTTTTCAAATAGTTTTATTTCTTTTTAGGATGCGAAAAGAGAGGTTTTTGTAGAGACTTATGAGAATTAGACGATTTTGGGATTAGGAAATTTTTAAGGTTTTTGGATTGATTTATGGAGAAGATTGTTTTATTTCATTTTCGATTGTTTTGGGTAATATGGAGATTTTTTAGGTAGTGAAAATTTATGGAGTTATGAGATTAGGAATTTTTGATGGTGGAATTATGACTGTGGGAGTGAAGTTTTGTTTTGGATAATTTATGCTAAATCAGTTAAGTGATTTTGTTTTAAAATAGATAATTTTCAGTTAAATAATCATGTTTTAAAGTTTATATTTATTATGTTCATTAGAGTGATTGTTAAGATCAATCATTTTCATATCTGACGCAGATGCAGATAAGATTTTTACATTTCTAAAAGTACTTGCCACAAGAATTTTACTTGAATTTCAAAATATTTTGATCATACCTTCAATTTTCAATTTTTTACAATAAGAATGAGAGGCAGTGCTAAAGATGATCGAAGTTAATTAATACAAGATAAGCGATAGTCACGCAGAATCTAAAAATATGTTTATCTTGTAAATAAGGCTCAAACATTTAACCTAAAATTTTCAAATAAAAATCGAGAATAGGTTTCATAAGTTAAAATATTCATATTCAAATTCCAACCTTCAGACTTGCTCTAAAATTCCTACATGGTTAACCTCATGTTCATGTGAATAGAGACTCTTCTTAGAACTACCTTTCCTAACTTCAATCTACACCTAATCACTTAATTCGAAAAATTAACACCTAATATCTTTTTCCTGTTCAAACCAAACTTTCTAAGTAATTCTTCTCAAATAATATAATCAAGTACAGATAAAATCCCAATAATAAAATTATTTAACTCAAATAATCCCTGATTCCAAATCAACTAAAACCTCATAAAACCCTATAAAACTTTCCACTAAATCCTAAAACCCAAAAATTCATAAGCCCCGCTTCACTCATGCGAATTAATTACTAAAACATCCCTCATTCCTCAAAATCATTCCAAGGGTCAATAACCTGATCATCAACAACACTCATTTTCCTTACCTTCTGAGGAGTGTTCTTGCAAAGCATTCTAGCTAGAAAAGTCTTTCTGAAATAAGGCTTGTTACATAGTTTTTGAGTTCCTTTCACTAATAACTGAGGCATTTTGTGTCGATTTGAGTCTTGATCAGGAAAACTTTGCATTCTTTCTCGAACTTCTCCGGGTGTAAGCGAAAAGAACTTCTTGATTTTTTGAGCTTTGGTCGCCCGGACTGGAACTATTACTGGACTGATTGAGTGGAATTTTGGAGTGATTCCTGGAAGTTTCCATATAAATTTCTTGGAAAAGTTGAACTCTTGAGTGTGAAGAAGCTCGTGACCTCGCTTTCTAGAAGTTTTTAAGGTAGGAGATAGTCTCCAGTCAGTCATTTTCTTATTAGGTAATTTTTTATATTATTTGAGGGAATTGGTGATTTTGGGTTTTTTGAGATTTGAATTTTTTTTGATTCAGGGTTTTAGGGAAATTGGATGAAGTATTTGGAGGGATAGGTTATTGATTTTATTTTATGGGTTTTATGAATTTTCAACTTCAAGTGCATTCCTCAATAACTATTATATATAAAATGGAAACAGTAAGTATCTACCTCAATCGAAGCTCAATTCACTCCACCAAGAAATCCGTGATCAGAATCAACCCAAATCCTCATCCTAAATCAAAAACCCGAGGAAAAAGTTTTTGCCACTTATCACCCCAAAACGATTCCATAACTCTTGAGCCGATTGACAAATTTAAAACGCCATTTAAATTAAGTCAAGAAAACAAGTCAAGAACCTCAAAGTTATTCCAAAAAAATCCTGAATCATTGAATCAAATCAGTAAATCTCATCAATTAACTTCGAAACTTTTGCATAGTTTATCTGAAAAAACATCTTCCAAAAGCAAATTTTTGATTTTTTCTTCAGTTTTTTTAGAACTCGCTGAATATCTGAAAGAGTTTAAAGACTTGCTGATGACTTTAAGAAAAGGAATGATTGTTTCTGCTATCGAGGAAAGGGAAACAACGACTTTTGAATTCAGAGAATGTTTTTCAAAAGGAAAAAATGATTTATCATCGAAGCTAGAAAAAGAAATCAAAGAAAAAGAAAGACTAGCTTCAAAGCTTAACACATTATCTGACGACTACATCAATTTAAAGGAAAAATCCGAATCCATTTCAAAAAAATTCACAGAATACGAGAAAATCGTCAAAAACGACCCGAACAAGTTCATCGAAGCTGAAAAGTTGATAGAAAAAATGATGGATCAATGCAAGATGATCCAAAAACAACAGAACTACATTCATGAGCTGCAACTTAACGAGACCAAACTAAAGAAAATCATAGAAATCTGTCAAGAGAAAGGAATAATCCTAGACCAGATCAGCAAAGAGTCCTTTAACTCGATTTTAAACCCTGGAGTCACAAAAATTTACAGAAAATCAAAAACTTTTTCCAATACCAAGCCAACAAACCTAGACAGTTCATTTTAGTACACTAATTAATAATCCAATTACAATGATAACACCTATTCTTGCCACTCTTTTCATTTTAGGATTACTTTTCACTGCTCCGAATTACAGCTCTCTAAAAAATTCTCAAAATGACTTCAAAGATACTTGTAACTTTACCTTTACACAAGAAAATCCACCTAAGGATAAACAGTCGCTTTTAAAACTTGAAAATGATGAGAAATTTGTATGGCCTTTAACCTTGGCTTGCAAACCTGAAAGTTTTGGGTACTCGTCTTTTGAAGCTAGTAGTCTTTTTAAGGATGTCACTTTTGGGACTTGTAATAAAAGTGCTTTGGCTCCTTCTTTGTCGTTTCGAGGGCAAGAGTTTGAAATGAGTTGTAAGGGGAGGTTTTTGATTGGGCCAAAGCGTGAACGCTTCGGACGATTTGAGTTTGGGAATAGTCTTGAGGAGTATCAGGGGAAAGTTAGACTTACGACTGAAGAGTTTGTTATTGGGACATGTCGAGAACAATCTGAAGGGTTTTTTGAGGACATAATCTACAGAAACGTGATAAACAAAACCTCCTTAAACCGTGCCTTAAAAACCCTAAAATCCTCCGAATCAAAGCCAATAAACATCGCAATGATCGTATTAGACTCAGTATCAAGAAGATCATTTTTCCGAAAACTCCCTAAAACTCTAAATTTTCTAAACAACCAGTCAAGACCCGTCCACGATTTTTACATCCACAACGTTCACGGCGAGTATTCCGCCGACAGTTTCATGCCGACTTTCATGGGCGACACAAGCTACTCTCGTTTAAAATCGCCTGAAATCGAAGGAAACCCTTACGACGACTCTTTAATCTTCAAGTATCTTCACGAAAAAGTAAAAAAAACTTAGGGTTTTGTTACATTTGCTGCAACTGATGACTGCGGTGATGATTTAGCTGCTTTTATAGGAAAAAATGCGCAAGTTGACCATAAAATAGCAAGTTTTTACTGCGCAGCTGAAAAATTTTACAATTTTGAGTAAATTTCAGGTAGAAACAACGCAAAACGGCAAAGATGCATTGGTAGAAAAAATGCGCATTCTTGGATGTTGGACTATGTTTTAGATTTTTCCAGGAATTATAAAAATGTGAGCAGATTTTCTTATGTTCATTTAAATACTGCTCATGAAGGGTCGGGTACTGTTATTTCTAGTCTTGATGAGGATTTGAAGGATTTTTTAGAAGAGTTTTGGAATCTTGATGGAGATAATGTCATTTTTCTTATGGGAGATCATGGAATGAGGTATGGATCTTGGTTTACACAGATTGATGGATCGCATGAACATCGACTTCCTTTGTTGATGATCTCGGCTTCTGATGGGGTTCGTGATAGGTTTCAGAATTTTGATTTTTTTTTGAGATATAATACGAAAAGGTTGGTCAGTAAATTTGATTTACATCTTAGTTTAAAGGCACTGGCATCAGGAGAACCTTATAATCCCTCATTAATTTGTTCAACCTCAACACGATTCCGAAGTTACAACCTATTCCAAGAGCTAATTCCCGATACCCGTACCTGCCTTTCATCAGGAATTCCCCTCTTCTGGTGTTCCTGCCTTCCATTCCGTGATTCTCCAAATCTCCTTTCATCATCCCTAATCAAATCTCTAACAAGCGAAGTTCTATTCCAATTAAACTCATTAAACCTGAAGCCTCAATCGACCCTTGGCTCAATATGCCAGCCACTTTCCTTAAACTCAATCCTTTCAGTGAAAACCCAAGAAACCGAGGGAGAAAAGTACTTTAACCTGAAGTTTAAAGTAAACGAAAGCGTCTCAGCGATATTTGAAGCTCTTGTTTTAATCTCCAAGTCAAAAATCAGAAAACGTGAAAAAGACGGTTTTGGGTCTTCAGCCTTTTGGACTGACAGCAAGACCTACATGAAAATAATGTACGTGAAAAGACTTGACGCTTATGCAGGTATCTGTCAAGAGGTTTGCAAAGAAGTCGCCCTTGACCCGATGTTTTGCATTTGTGAAGACTTTCAAAGACTTAAAGCTTCTCATAAACAACTTATGAAACAGGTTTATAATAAAAGAGAGATTTTGGTAACTGACTTGTCCTGTGAACAGGCTTGTAATAGACTTGAAATGGGATGTGATGAATTTGCTTATGTGCTTTATTCGAGTTGCTCTGCTTTTAATACGAATTTTTGTAAAACTTGTGCGAAAAGTCGAGCTGGGTACTCTTATCAAGAAAGGGGTCAGTGCTTTCTGGACTTTTCTATGTTTTCTTGCACGGCTGTTAGGAAGTCAGCGATTTGCTTTTGTAAGAAGGTAGATAATAATTATGGCTAACCTCGCAAGCACTGTGGTTAAAGGCCCTGCTCCTGAGGACTACTGTGTTGGCCTGGGAAAGACTGACTCGCTATTGGTTTCTTGTTTTAATAGTTCGAACACGATTTGTGTTCATTCACTCGGTAACTTGGCTGAGTCTCGTGTTTACTTGACTGGAAGTTCTAGTGTATTGGCTGAAATCTCCGTTTTTGATCAAAATTCAGTCTTTTGGAGTGATAGAGCTGGGAATGTTGGGCTTGTTGATTTTAGGACTGCTGGACAAACTTTAGCCTTTTCCATAGGGACTGAAATTTTTTCTGTTGATTCTGCTGGAGTTCATTTGGCTGTCGCTACTGATAAGGACTTGAGGGTTTTTGATGTACGCACTTGTCAAGAGATTAGAAAATATGACCAGCTCTTTGCTGATGATAATGACGTAACTTCAGTAAAGATCCACCCAGACTTCCCAAACTTCATCCTAAGTGGAAGCGAAGACTCAAATTTCGCCTTATGCGACATAAACAATGTAGACGACGACGATTTCACATTACTCAACATCGACGAGCCAGTTCTCAAAGTCGGTTTCACAGGAACCGAGGCATTCGCAATAGGAATGAACCGTCTTCTCTCCTACGACTTAAACTTTTTAGTTCCAGATTCGCCAGTTCAACTAAAGCGCAAGTTCGAATTGTCTGATTTGATGTCAACGAATCCAGAAATCTCTTTTTTTGTTGAAGAATTCGGAAATGTTGACAGAACTTTCCTAGCTGGAGGACTTGAGTAAGAGGTAAATAGCGGACAAGTCTTTGTTTATAACTCGAATGACCCCAGTCAGAGGTTTCAGGGACTCGGACACTCGGCACAGGTCAGGTGCGCTGTTGAAATTCAAGGAGTTTATATCACTGGAAGTGAAGACTCGTCGATTATTGCTTGGAGTTTGAGATGAATTATTAAGATTGGATTTTTAGATTTTTTTGGGATTTGAGGATTTTAGAGAGGTTGATGAAAGTTTAGAGATTTTTTTTGGTTGAGGAATTATTTTAGTCTTTTTGATGTTGGATAATGAAAGTATTGGAGATTTTTTAGGTTAAGGAATAATTTTAGTCTTTTTGATGTTGGAGGATAATGAAAGTTTAGAAATTTTTTAGGTTGAGGAATAATTTTAGTCTTTTGATGTTGGATAATGAAAGTATTGGATATTTTTTTAGGTTAAGGAATAATTTTAGTCTTTTGATGTTGGATAATGAAAGTATTGGATATTTTTTTAGGTTAAGGAATAATTTTAGTCTTTTTATATTGGAGGATAATTAAAGTCTTGTAGATTTTTTAGGTTGAGAAATAATTTGAGTCTTTTTGATGTTAATTTACTGCTCTTATAACAAATTGAATATAAACTACTGAAAAGCTAGATAATAAATTAAGCTAACGAGACTTTCGGCTTTTTCGATGGAATCAGATCAGAAACTGGACCATACCCATCTGTCGACCTGTATCTTTTGGAAGGGCCATCAAAATCATGAGAATCTTTTTTTGGGAAGCGATTCGCGATTTCCTCTTCAATTTTTAAATATTGAAGAAATTTTCCTTCTGAAATTTTTTTCACTCTACGTCGTTGAGAGGGTCTTTTTTCTTCTTCTTTCTGAGCTTTTACTTGATTCGAGGTCTCAATTTTCGAGTTCTCCAACTTTTTCACTTTTCCTTGCTTGGATTTTGCTGAATTTTCACCTGCTATTTGAGTTTTCGACATTTTTTCATCCTTTTTTTCTAAATTCTCAGGATTTTCACTGTTAATCAATATTTCAGCATTAAAAATTTCATCAGAAGTTTTAAAATCCTTCCCTTTTTTTCCATTTTTTTGACAATTTTCAGTTTTTTCTTTGCGATTAATTTTAGAATTTCCATTTTTTTCATTTTTCTGTGATTTCCGTGCATTACTTAAATTCCTATTTTTATTTTCAACGACTTTTACGCATTCAACTGAATTTTCATTGACTTTTAGAGTTTCCTGTTTTTTCCCTGAATCAAAGCAACCTTGTAAAAATTCATTTAAATCAGAAGCATCATCAAATTCAGACATTTTCTTTTTAGCAGAAAGACTACTGAGCTTGATATCTTCCTTTTGTTTTTTGACGTATTTTCGTTTGACTCTTGGAGCTTCTGGGACTTGGACTTTAGGAAGTTGAACAACTGAAACGATTTGATTTTCTTTTGGTTGATCAAGAATTTCAGTGATTTTTAAAGGGTCTGGAATGATGCCGGGGCAGGTGGAAATCCCGTCGAAAGGACTTACATAAATACCTTCTTCTGTGTTTTTGTCGAATGGGTACTTCAGTGCTTCGAAGTTACATTCAAAGTCTTTTCCTTCAATGCGATGGTCTAGGTTGGTGGTCAGTTTGGATAAATCGCTTTTTGTGAACTTTTGAACTGGGATTATTGGACCTTTGCAGGTTTTTAAGTGGTTTTTCATGCAGTTGAAACAAAAAAAACATAACTTGTTACCTCCTGCGTAACGGTTTTCTACACATTTCGAACATTTGTAGTATATTCGGAAGGTTTCTAGGTAACAGATTTCACAGTGGATTACGTTGTCGGTATTGTTTTTTTCTAGCTTTAATAGACCGGATTCTTTTAGGAGGGTTTTTTCGTTTGTGTCTTTTAGGATTATTGCTTCTCGGAGGAACTCGGCTAGGTTTAAGTCGAGAGTCGCCATTTCATTATTGAGCAAGTCAAGACTCAACAAGTTCATCGGAACAAGACTTTTAAACCGAATAGCCTGATTAATAAAATCCCTTTCAAAGCTGGCAGCAAAATTCTTAAATCTTTTAGGTCCAAAGTTCCATGCCGTATTCGTAGTGACTCCACAGCTTTTAACCCAATGAATAGTTCCAGGTCCAACTAAAACCAAATCCCCCGGTTGTTGAATGACATGATAAACATTAAACCCTTGAATCAAGCAAAAGATTTCATCAGGCCACCAAAGTGTTTCCGAGTTATAAATATCAAAATTCTTCTCATTTCTGATGCATTCCCGAAGCTGAAGTGACTGAGTCGAGTCCAATGCCCACCATTCACAAGGACTTGGCCCATGATTGATATTTGCAGCAGAAAATCGCAGATTTTCTTCATGTCCTCCAGTCCAGCAGCCGTTTATTTTCAAGTAAAGCTGAGGAAGGGTCATTCCTAAGATGTGCTGTCGAAGGTACTTCAATGAATCGTCCTTGCTGCACCAGAGGACTTGACTTGGAAGTATTTTTCTTAGCTCGTCGATTTCAGAGGACCAGTTGCCGATGTCGACGTTTACTGCGAAACGGATTAACTTGTCGTCTCGAATCGTTCCTTTCATTAGGTCGATGTAGTTTTTTAAACGCATTTTCTGTTTTGATGCCTTTTTCACGCTGAAACCTGATGTGTCACTTTCTTGGATTATCACACTTATTTCTTCTTCGCCGTGGTTTTCACGGATCTCTTCTAGGCTTATTGCTGAATGGCTTAGGCCTAGGTTGAATACTGAACGGAATATGAATATGTCTTCGGAAAGCATTTCTTCCCAGGTGTCTGTGGGCAGGTTATTCTGGACATAAACAGTTTTTAATAATTTGAAGTTAATTTTTTTAGTAATCTCTGCAGAATAAGGCCAATTGTTATTCATTTTGCGTTCAAATGAGACCAGATGATTAGATTCAAAAAACTCTCGCCCATCAGGCATATTGGTAACACTTTCCCAGTTATCCAAGCCGATAGTCCTAGCCCATCCGCCGTTTTTAGTCACTGCTGAGTAAATTTCAAAGACTTTCGAGATATGAGATCCACGAGCTGACTTAATACTCAACCAAGTCAAATGCTGTTTGTATCGTTGTAAGAAGTCTTTTTGATCAATCATTATAAGACCCCCTTTTTATTAGTTTATATTGTGGTATATAATTGATCAGAACTTTGAGTGACTGTCTTCGTCTTGAAGAATCTTTAGAAGTTTAGAAGATTCCAGAAAGCAGAGGGTTCCACATGTTTGAATTTCATGTAGAAAGCCTGGTCTTTACAGTAGTTAAAATTTTATGTTAAAGCTTGAATTTCATTCGGGTTTTTTTACCCTTGCTTGACTTTATTCAAGATTTTTAAATAATAATCAAAAAATAATTCAATAATTTTTATTCAATTTTTTTAATTTAACTAAAACCTTTAAAAACTTTCAAAAAATCTTGAAAAATATAAAATTTTGATTCAATTAAACCCATTCAATTTATTACAAAATACTTAATCTTCATTTCCACGATGGAAAATCAAATAAAGATGTCTAAGCCATTTTTGATCGGCGTATCAGGTGGTTCAGCATCTGGAAAGACCTCCCTCTGCAAAGCAATCCACGACTCTCTCGGTCCAGAAGACTGTTCAATGATTCCAGTGGATTCCTTTTACAAGAACCTGACATCACAAGAGCTCTTAAACGTATCCGACTACAACTTCGACCATCCAAACGCCTTCGACTTCAGCGAGTTGCAACAGTCATTAACAGGTCTTCTTTTGAACAACGAGGTAGAAATTCCGATATACGATTACGTGAACTACTCCCGAACAGGTAAAACTTTGACGATAAAGCCAACAAAAATCGTGATAATTGAAGGCATCATGGCATTATATGATAAAGAAGTCAGGTCAATGTTCGACTTGAAGATTTTCGTCCATACTGATGACGATGAAAGACTTGCGCGAAGAATTGAAAGAGATACAAGAACGCGCGGAAGAGACGTTTTCAGCACGATCAGCTGGTACCGCAAGTTCGTGAAACCAGCTTTTGATGACTTCATCGCACCAGTGATGAAATACGCGGATATCATCATTCCTCGTGGAGTTGAAAATAAAGTCGCACTGGACCTGCTGATCAGCAACCTTCGTGCAAGGGTTGGTTAGATTAATAGATTAGAACACATCATTCAAAAGACCTGGCAACACCCTGAACGAGAAAGATTCGACCATCGGTCATCTTTCAGACTATACCGAAACAATTGATTTTTCCAGTTCAAGGCAAAAACAAAATCACCTCTCTTGACAGGAGCCACTTCGACATTCGCTCTAAAAGATGCCGTTGCAAGGCAGGTGCCAGTCTCAACATTAATCCTATAAGTTCTCTTATTATTCACCGCCAAGACCTCATTAGTACTGATCTGCACACAAGTAAAGTCAAAAACACTTACCTGTAAACTTGCAACACGTATCCAGTACTGTTCAATCCCCAGACATTCGATTTCTTTGCAATTGATTCCAGAAATCACAATAACCTTATCATTAAACCTGCAAGCTCCTCCTTTGATATGATTAAAACTAAGGTCTTCGATTTTTTCAATAAAATTCGAGTCAAGGTCGTACTTTTCACATTTCTGCCCGTTGATGAAATAGACGAAAGGGTCTAAACTGACCATGTGAAGACCTAACAAGCCTAAACTCGGCTCTCTTCTTACAATGAGTCTTCCTTGGTCGAAGAGATAAGACTGCTGAGTGTGAGACCCGTCTGAGATCTTGACAGTGGCACTGATCAAGACTTTTCCATTGTCCAGCAAGACACAAGACATAAGTCGACAGTCAGCGTCTTCTTTATGTTCTTCGATTTCAAAGCTTTTCAAGCAGTACCATCGCAGTTTGTTGAGACTCGTGAAATAAAGACGGTCAGTCATTATAATGAAAACTATTGAATTTGATTCAGGGGTCAACTCGATCAGTGTATCTCCTGACCAGTCTTTAATCATTTGTGGAGGAAAAGAAATTTTAAGGATTTTACGACTTGATACCTTTGAAAAGACAAGAAACTTCAGAGTTGGTCGGTCGAATCTTAACTGTAGTGCACAGGACATCGCTTGGCATCCAACTGACCCTGACTGCATCTTATCTGCTGCGAGGAACTCGAGTATAGTCCTCTGGAACTTAAAAAACACAGGAAATAATGCTTTAGACAGACTTTACAAGGATCATAAATTAATGGTCAATCGAGTCAAATGGCACCCGACACTTCCTGATATTTTCATTTCAGCTGCTCAGGACGGCTTTATCCGCATTTGGGATAGAAGAGTATCTGAAGGCTCTATCAATCATTTCAACTGCAACTCAGAAGGTGCTCGAGATGCGAGTTTTTCTCCACAAAAGGAACATCTCATCGGGGCCAGCTTTGACTCAGGGTCTGTTCAACTTTTGGACTGGCGAAAAGATCAGACACTTCGAAAAATCAATGCGCATAAAAGACTTGCTTTGACTGTTGACTGGCATCCATTGTGGCCGAATCATTTGGCATCTGGAGGCAGCGATAAGTATATTAAAGTTTGGAATAGTGAGACTGGGGAAGCTGTGTTTAAGGTACAGGCTCCTGAAGCTGTGGCGAGGGTGAAGTGGCTTCCAAGGCAGCCTGGGCAAATTGCTTCGGCTTCTCAAACTCATGATAACAATCTTTATATTTGGGATATTGAAAATCCTGTTTTGCCTTCAGCGGTTTATAGAGGACATTCTCAGCCTATTAAGGACTTTTTGATGCTACATGATGGACAGGATAGTCTTATTACTTGTAGTGATGAAAAGTTTATTGTGCAGCAAAGTTTGGTTAATGGTTATTCTCCTAAGGCTGATAGGCCTAAGGCGATTATGGCTGTTGGAAGTCTTAATACAGTGGCATTGGTTCAAAGCAAGGCATCCAAAGCTCAGCTCAGTTTCATAAGCATGGGGAAAGTAAAAGAAAAAATCCAAAAACAAGCCATAAATCTCAAGATCAAAGGCGATGTCCAAGATTGCTGCAGTCACAACTCTGAAGTCAGCTACGAAAAAGGCATCTGGAGTGCCATCGGCCTTTTAAATCAATTCAGCAGTGATGAGGCCTGGCTAAGCAGCATAGTTCATGAAAGTCTAAATGAATGTGTCGAGTTTTACACTGAAAGAGGAGACTTGCAGACTGCCGCTTGTGTTGCAAATGTTTTAGATTTAAAAGGTCCAATGAAGGAATACTCTGAAATGCTTAAACAACTTGAACTCGCTCCTCTTGCCGTCAAGTTGCCCGTCAGTGAAAAGGACCAAGAAGTGTTTTTTAAATGTCGATGCGGGAAAAATATTGAAGATGGAATTTGTCCTGTTTGTCAAAATACTGCTGAATGTAGTGTTTGTGAAAGCACTGTCAAGGGACTCTTCTCTTGGTGTCAGGGATGTGGACATGGAGGACATGTCGCACATTTGGCTAGTTGGTTTAAAAGTAACTCTGCTTGTCCCACTGGGTGTGGACATCATTGTGTTTCGCTTGAACAGGGTTAATAAACATGGAATTTTCTTGATTTTTTAAGATTTTTTTTGTTTTTTTATGAAAATCTTGAGGAAAAAATTTTTTTCTATGAAAATTTTGTTTCTTATTAAAATCTTGGAATGATTATTGATGAGTAAAAAAATTTGTTTCTATGAAAATTTGGAATGATGAGTAAAAAATTTTGGTTTCTTATTAAAATCTTTGAATGATTATTGTTGAGTAAAATTTTTTTCTATGAAAATCTTGCAATGATTACTGAGTTTAAAATAAAGAGTCATTAAGATTAACTAGGTTATTTTATTTAAATTTTTGTGGTCTTCTTCTGTGAACTTTGTAGGAAGTGAAAAAGCCATTCTATATGAAACATGCTCATGTGATACCTTGTCAAATTGATTAGCCCTTTCAACTATCAATTGATTATTTAGCTGCTTGAGTAATGTTTTTCTTTTAGAAATAATATTTGTAAGAGGAGAAGGTTTCAAACCGTATGCGATCTTCAGCAAGTCCTTACTACCTTTCAGACTCTGAGGAGTGATAGCTCGCTTATTTGATTCCTGCAGGTTATTCACATAAAACTCAGCAGCTTTAATGATTTTCAAGTACTTGGAATATTGAAACTCCTGCTGATACCTGCTCATCTCTTACGCTTTAAACACATCAATGAATTTTTTGACATCTTCTTTGATTTTCGTGTCGAAAACCTGCTGATAATTCTTAAAAAGGTGTCGGTAGAGAGTCTTTACGATGTATTTTCTAATCTCAGGGTTGAGCAGTGCATCTTTTCTAGAAATCATAATAATAAACTTTTCAATAATTTTAAAACCATTGACTTCCTCTAAACTAAGCCAATCAAGCAACGTTCCATATTCCATAATTCAAATGAACCTGACCTTAACCAAGCAGTTCGCGGTAACAATCCAAAGTTCTAAGCCATTCCGCAACCTGAAGCTCATCAGCTCTTCAGACCATTTGTACCTCATCTCTCGGCGACAGCGGATTTCAGAAGTCTCTTCATCTGGAAAGCTGAGAAAAATCCTGATACCAAGAAAAGACTCAAAAATTTTAGCGTCTGGAGTCTCGGAATGCTCGACACTCATTGCTGGACTTACTTCAACTGGCCAGGTTATTATTTGCAGTAAGCAGAAGAAGATTTTCCAGTCTTTCCTTTTGCCCCCTCAGATTAAACTTTCGATTGAAATTCTGAAACCGGAACATTGCAGTCTTTATATTTTTAGTAAGGGGTTGGTGCTTATTGCGCCCAATGACCAGGTATGGTTTTGGAAAGCAGACGAAGACTTAAAAGACCCCGAAAACATATCCCCTCACTTAAAAGGTACCTGGATAAACTTAAATTCCTCATCTCTTTTAAAAGTGCGAAGCGAGGTAGGTTCCTGGCGAAGTAACGTATCCGAGTCTCGTCCAAGTTCAAACTCGAGCCGACCAGCAGGTTTAAAGTCTCGTTTCACGACGCATTCCTTCGCAACCCGAGCGGCATGGGACTACTTACGAGGAAGCATGGTAGGAGTGCTTCGAATTTGGTTACGTAGCATAAACGAGGACTCCTGCATAATGGAATCAAGATTTCTCTTCATCAACCTGACAGACTCCAACAAGTCAAGTCCTTCAACAACTATTTCAAGTATCGACGAATTCGTATACAAAGGGACTTTAGAGTTCTGGAGTAAAAAAGGACAGAAAGACATGGGACTAGTCTCAAAGTTAGACCATTCCTGCTCAGTTGTAGCGATTGGGGTAAACTCTTCACATCCTTACTTCTGCCAGTTGGTCTTTTTGAACCCGATGACTGGCATGTGCACGACTCGTAAGTTGTGTAATTATGTAACTGTTGATGATATTCCTACTACTTCAAATGACGGGCAGACTTCGTTTTGGATTGATGATATTTCTTGGTCACCTGATGATAGCTTTGTTGCTCTTGCTTTTAAGTCAGGGTTTATATCGATTTTTAATAGAATTGGAGAACCATTGCCGTTTGTATTGGATATGAGAAGCTCTAAATGTGAAGTCAGGGTTTTTTCTCATGCGTTTTTCACAACTGACCCGGAAATTGTGAAGAAAAATGGATGCTTTTTAAGTGTTGACTGGACTTTACAGGAAGTCGTTATTAGTGATGGGTATTCTATCTGTGAACTGGGGGTTACCAGGTATCCTTCACTTAAAGAGCTTATTCCTGTTATTATGCCTCTTGAAGCTGAAGCTCCTGATATTTCTATTAATATTTCACATGAAACTAACCCCATTCCTAGTGAAATCGACTCAGGACCGAAGAGGAAAAATATTGAACAGGCTTTTTTGTTGTTGAGAGGATGTTGGAGTAATTGTCATGCTATTCAGAATAAAGAAGCGATTTTTAATATTACTAATTGGGTTGCTAATGTGCTACCTCCACAGTTACATGAAGAAATTAATTATACGGCTATGCCGAATTCTAGGTTTGAGACGGAATCACGACTTGCTAATGGGTTGATTTTGAAGAAAAAGGTTCATGCTATTGATATTTATAGGCAGTTTGCTCAGATTATTGAAATGGAAAACTGGTCTATTGTTCATAACTCAGACTCACAGGAATGGATTCTTTCAGTCGCTTATCAAGTATTTAAGTATATGCTCGCTGATCAGCAAGCTCTATATGCTTGGAATACTTTAAAGTTATTTGAAAGATGGGCTGGGTTCAAGCTTCAAAGGATCCGAAACATGCTGATAATTTACAGTTTAATCCAATACCGTAACCACCAAGCGAACCACATAAACGTAGTTTACTTTTTAATAGCCTACGCATCAGTGCGAGGCAGTTCATCCCACTCCCTCCCAGTGCTAAGCCAAGAAGAAGAAGACTTTATCCGTCTTTTCATCAAGCAAAACATCGAGCCCCTTCAAGCAGAGTCAAAACAACTAAGTAATTCCCTGAGCAGTTTTTACTTCCTTTCAACCCGAAGCAAAGAAAAGGTCGACTCAAGTTTAAACTACCTGCTGGGCTATTCAAACAACTTAAACGACGTCTTTCAAGAGATCTGCTGTCAACTTCTGAAAGGCAACTTGAAATACATCGACTCTTACCTGACGACTGACTCTCTCTTGCTATTCGCTTATTTCTTCGACTGTAGTGAAACTTTATTCATTTCTCCAATCGAAGCCACTTCAGTCTTCAGTCAAAGTTATTCAAACATTTCAGAACTTTTTGAAAATTTAAAAAAACTCTCACAAGTTTCTTGCATTAAAGAGAAAAAATTACAAAAAGATGCAGCTTTTTTATATTGGACACTTCGAATGTATGCGAAACTTGAAAATCTCCTTCCGATTGACCAGGCCTTTTACGCGGTTAATAAACTTATTCCTTTCCTTGACGAGGCTGATGTTCCTAAGGCGCTTTCAATGCTGAAAAGGTTATTTTCCAAGGAAAACAGCTTAAAGTTGCTTGATCTCTGCAACAAGGACCTAAAGCCTTATTTCCAGCAGTTCACCCTCGACTTGTTACGTGATAAGTTAAAAGCTTTCGCATGTCAATTTCAATTAATGACCTTCCAGAGGTCCGAAGTGTGTCAACAGGTTTTTTCCAAATTCTCCTCAGAAGTCTTACATGACTTTTTAGTCCTTTTCAAAACTGTTGTCGGAGAACTTCAGGTTAAAAAGGACAAGACTGAAAATTGGCTTGATCTTGAATTTTCTAATTTCAACAACTGCTCTGGAATGGTACTTTTAACGATTCATGAAATTTTCAAGTACTTTTGGTTTCTTCATGTGCAAGAACAAGCTCAGGACAGTCGAAACATCGACTGGGTTCTGAGACTTCTTCCTTTGAATGACCTGGCAGATCGACAGGGGAATTTAGAAAGGATTTTAAATGAAGACCTTGAATTTTCACAAGAAACTAGAAATATCATTGCACTTTACCTGAGAGCTTCTATGTTTCCTTCAGGATTCGCAGGAAGGTACCAGGACTGGCTTGAAAAAGTAAAGAAAAATACTGAAAGTGTTCATATTTTACATTCTCTTGAACAACCTGCGTATTTAAACCCATGGATTTTCGATTTGGACTTCTTGAATTTCGCTGAAAATCTAACGCAGGTTAAGTTTGTCAGTCCTGTGGGACTTGAAACTGCGAGCAAGACTTGGAACTCGCTGGTGAAGGTCTTGTCGAAACAGTATAAAGTGAATGGATTTTACAAGTATGTTAAAGGGATCTACTCTGAAGTCAGGGAAAATAATGAACTTGATTTAAGTGGTTATGATTATTTGTTCAGTGAAAGTATTTCTATTGTCTTGAATCCTGAGAATAAACAGGAGAAAAATTTGAATCTTCCTTTTGTGCCTGGTAAAAATAGGCTTAAAATTGAAATTATTGAAAAATATCCAAGTTTTAATAAAAGTTTCTCCGTGCAAGAAATGATTTCGGTTAAAAAAATAGTGAATGTTTTGAAGGTTAGTCTTAAAAGAGTTTTTCTTGGAATGAAACCTTTTAAAAAAGTGCAGAATTCGGAGTTTTTAAGTCAGAAGAAAAATAAGGAAGGATTTTTCTTTTTTATTGTTAAGAAAGGGGAAAGTGAGGTTAAAGAGGCTGGGAATAAAGGAATTCCTTTGAAGTTTGTTAATGTTTTAGATACGCAACAGAAGGCATCGAAACATCGAAGGATACAATCAGTTGTTTTGCCTTCTTTCACTGTTCAGAAGCCTTTTCATATTATTAGAGTTCAGAAGTCTTATATTTAGGTAATAATTGGATGTTTTTTAAGAAGATAAAATATTTATAGAGAATTTTTTTTATATTAATGTTTTTTACTCATAATTATTGTTAGGCTCTCAAAGGAAATAAATAATAAGCTTTTATTATAATTTCCTATAAAAATCTTCTAAACAGAATTATGCTTTGACGAAAGATAAAATGACTCTCAGAGATGCTTTAAACTATTAATATTTTAGCCTAGTTCAACAAATTCTGGTGGTTCGACTGTAGATGCATTTAATGAATCAAAGATTTATGAGTATTTTATTAATAAGGAATATTAAAAAAAAATGATCTTAAATATATCTACTTAATGATAAATAAAGATTCTGAATAAGACAATGATTCGAATAGATGTTAAATATAAAAATCAACAATTTTTCTACTTTTTTATAAATTAAGTAGATAATCAGATTGAATCATTTATCTAAATATAACTATTTGTTCGTTTTGTCTAACTCTTAGAAATTTTTTTATTTATTATCTTAAAAGAACAAACAATAGAATTTCTTATTAATGAGCTAGATGCAAATCTCCTCAAGCAAAAAGGTAGCTAAAATACTTAAAGTTTATTCTTATCTACTGAAAAGACCAAATTTTAGTAAAACTCTGATTTAATCTGTACTTAAAAATTATCAATCCATACAGATGAGGTACAAATGATTTTTTCATCGGCCGAAATAATTAAAACATGAATCATTAAAGAAGTCCCTATCGATACAGAAGAATAAAAATTTTTAGAAAAAATAGTTATTAATGATTACTATTCAGATGACTGGAATGTTTCTGATATGGTAGATACATAGAAAAAGAGTTTAAAAATAGAATGAAAAATTTATGAAATGAAAGTTTTTGTTAAATATGTTCTAGATTCAAACCCCTTACTAGTGAACTCTATCGTATTAGCACAATATTTAATTTAGAATCAAATATTGGCATGGGACTATAAGCACAAGTATTATATAGGTTTACCATTCAGATAAAAAAGATTATAACTTTTCAGTTTCAACATATGGCAACTCGTTCAATCACCAAAGTTATAGTGATGCATCGATTTTTCATTCAATATATTTTAAAAAACTAAATAAAAACCGTTCATTAATTTAATGATAGTGAATCCAGAAATAGTATCACCTTAATTAATGGCTCAATCATCATGTTTTCCGGCAATCGAAGCACTTAGAACTACAAACTGTGCAACTGGAATGAAACAGGTTTACCCAAACGTTGTACTCACTCTATTAAATCTGATGTAAACGTGCTATTTATTAAACTGGATACTGTTTACAATAATTTTATAAATTCTATCAGAATAGTAATCAATACAGTATTTCCATTGAATTTAATAATGGAACACATCGATATCTATTGGAAATTGGCTTATTTCAATTGGTGATTAATTCTATGAAATAAAAAATGATATTCTGACAGACTAGGGAAATTTCAATGAATTAATAAGACCTACAAGAAGTTAGATAAGATACTATTTGACTATTCTTTAAATTTTATTTATTACTTATTAATTGCTTAATTCTTCAAGTTTTTGTTTGATATGATTCAAAAAAATTTCAGATGATATTTCTGGATATTAGAAATAAGGTAAAACATGAATAGCCACTAGACTTAAAAACCCCAACAAAAGAAGTTAATCGAAGATCAATAAGTTATCTGAAAAGACTTTATATTTTTAGATACAATATTAATGTATGTCTAAATGATCGAGAGATAAAAGATAATCAATCTTTCAGATAGATTATTAATAAATTGATTTTATTTCAAGAATTTATTAAGACTTAAATACTCTAACCTAAATTTAAATTTAAAGACTTTTAAGTCACTTAAAATATATAAACATTCAAACCTAAATTTAAATTTAAAGACTTTTAAGTAACTTAAAAAATATAAACATTCCATGATAATACTTCCTTTATTTCATTCATCTATTCTTAAATTTTCAATTTCCAGAAACTTTCAATCAAAACACAATTCCCACAAGCGATGAAATTCCAAGATTGATAACCTTCAATTGTTTTCACTAAGTTTTAACAGGAATCATGTATGTAATGATCAAAAGGCTTACATAAAACTTAAAATTTTATCTTTCTGTGTTAAAATTCTGCTTATAGATAATAAATCCATCTTAGAAATCACAAGCTATAAAATGAACAAGACATGCTTCAAAAAAGGCTGCCTAAAGCCTCCTTCATTTACTTGCGAATGTAAATCAGGGGTCTACTTCTGCAAAAAGCATATGGGCGACCACATGATTATCAAAAGAACTCACAACATCATCTCCCTTTTTGTGATTCTTGATGATTCTGATCAAACTTTAGTTAAAGAAAAAGTTGATAAAGTTCTAAAGTTATATAAAGAATTACTTAAAAAGGCTCAAAATTTCTGCAAAAATTTAATTGAATCAGTCATGGCGAATTCTAAGAAACTTCTAGATGAGATCGAAAAGGTCAGCTCCGCTGCTATGAGGGTCAATGGATGCTTACTTCGAGATGTTCGGATTGATATTGAAGATTTAAAATTATTAGAAAATATTGAAGTCCAGGATGATACTTTAATTGAGTTTGATGCTTCTTCGGTAATAAAATGTATGGAAAAAGAATTTGAAATTCACTGTAAAAAGGTTATAGATGGAAGTCTATATGATGATTTTATTTTTTATAATACTGCAAATTCTAATATGATATCTTTAATTGATACAAAAAACTTTAAATTGGAATCAAAATCATTTAATTCGGATAACGGGACATATTCAATTATTGGATCAGTAATTCAGCTAGCAAAAAACATTTATTTTGCTGTTTCATCATCAAATCAGAATTATAATAGTGAATCTTACAATTATGGCTACAATGGTTATTGTTTATATTTTCTGAAAATAGATATTAGTAAAAATGAAATAAAAAATCTTTACAGTGATACAAGCAATCCAATAGGCGGAGGTATAGTCTTTCATCATGGATTAATTTTTATGTTTTCTGGTATACCGTGTACATACTCATTTGATATAGAGAAGAAATCATTAAACAACATCGCAGGGTTACCTCAAAACTGTCATTCTACTTCTGCATCTGTTATTAATGGTTTTATTTATGTGACTGGGTACAATTTGTCTTATATTTATAAATTCGATGATACAAATAATACATATAGTAATACTGTTGCATTTAGTAATGGAACGTTTAGATACTTATTTGATAATTGGCTTGTTTCTATGGGAGACAGCTTTTATGAAATAAAAGATGATAAGTTGATAAATCATGGAAAGTTTAATGATACTACTCAAAGCTTGATTAATTATTCAAAATTTAGAAGAGGAAATTTTATATTCTTTTTTACCCAGACAAGCTCTTTATATAGAATTGATACTGTGAAGAAAACGATTAGTTTAGTTAAGATTATCTAAAATTTAGTAGATATAATTCTATTAATTCTTATATATTCAATTCAATCATTTTACATGGATGAGAAATCTGATTATTTAGATATAATAAAAATGAACAAGACCTGCTACAAAAAAGGTTGTCAAAAAAATCCAGCTTTTTCATGCGATTGCAAATCAGGTATTTATTTCTGCAAAAAACATATGGGCGATCACTTACTAATCCAAAAAAATCACAATATTTCCCCTCTTTTAGTTAGACTTGATGATTCAGATGAAATTTTGATCAAAGAAAAATGTGCTCAAGTTCTCAAAATCTACCCAAAGATACTTGAAAAGGCTCAAATATTCTCCAAAAATTTAATTGAATCAGTTCTAGAAAATTCTAAAAAGTTCCAACATGAGATTGAACAGATAACTTTGACAGCCAAGAGGATCACTGGGTGCATTATAAGAGATACTCCGATTGATAGTGAAGATTTGAGTTTTTTTTGGAAGATTGAAGTTAAGGAGATTTCTTCAGTACAATTTAATAGCTTGACTTTGAAAAATTTGATTGAGCAAAAATTTGAAAGCCAATTAAGGGGAGTGATGATTGAAAGATTATCTGATGAATATATTTTTTATTCAAACAATAATCGTGATGATTCACAAAATTTCAGTTCAGTTTGTGGATTATTTGGTAGAAACCCTTCATCCCGTTCATTTAATCGATTTCTTAATATGCAGGACTTTGCTGTCATTGATGGTGATATTATTTTATCATGCATTGATACAAAAACTTTTAAATATCAAACAAAAAGATTTAATTCTGACATCGGTCAATTTTGCATTGGGTCAACTATTCAACTACAAAAAAACATTTATTTTGCTATATCCACCTCTGACAACTCATTCAACACTCAACTAAACAATATGAACTCAAGAAATAATCCTTTATATTTCCAGAATATCGATTTTGATAAGAATACTATCAAAACTATTTATAAACATAATATCCCTATTTCAGGAGGAGGTGGAATCGTTTTGTATAATGGTTCAATATTTATATTTTCTTGTGATCAGAACACTTTCAAATTCGATATAACAAATAAAGCACTAACTAACCTCACAAGTTTACCTGAATACTTGACGTTTACATCTGCATCTGTCGTTCAAAATGATATATATGTAACTGGATATTGTTCGCCTTATATTTATAAATTCAACCACTCTACCAATCAATTCACTGATACCATTCTATTCAATAATGGAACATTTAGATATCTTTTTGAAAATTGGCTTATTTCGATGGGCGACAGCTTTTATGAATTGAAAAACGATAGTTTGATAAATTATGGAATATTTAATGATTCTAGTCAAGGATTGGCTATTTATTCAGGATTCAGAAGAGGTAACTTTATATTTTTTATAACTCAAGCAAATAGATTATACAGATTGGATACCATCGAAAAATCAATTAGATTAGTTAACTTTAATTAAGATTTAGAAAATATTTCACATTCACCTAAATATCAGGTTTAATATTTTACAGAATATTTAATGATTGATTCATTAGTTAAATTTATATCCTTGATAAATCTTTCATTTCAATAATTATTTATCTTTTCAACAAAAATCTGATTCTTAACTTCAAACT
>RSEH01000391.1:0-28216 GCA_006503475.1 Stentor roeselii | reverse complement strand
ACCGCGCATGTTGTGCAGATGTCTTTACAAGAAATCTTCATATCCTCCTCTTTTGTATAACGATTGCAGTGATAGCAATAATACTTCACACTTTGAGGAAAGGTTTTTTTGAAAAATTCCCAGGTTACTTCAACACCGCAGTTGAACTTTGTGCATCTTTGAACTTGAAATTGAAAAAACATACAACTTTGGCTTGTCGAGTTAAAAAACCATTGATAAAGTTCTCTTGAACACACCTTATGTTTACAGTCAAGCTCGATAAGATCTGTAAGACTCTCACAAAACTGGCATTGTTTATATTCCATATAATTTGAAATTATTTTAGCAAGGGCTTGATCGGTATTGACTTCCAAAAAACAAGAATAAAATTCTCTTATGAAGTTAGGGTCATTTTTAAAGATGAGAAATGAATTAAATATTTTATAACAATTTTCATTTTTTCTTTGAGATTTTAAGAGTGAATCCATCGAATTTGAGTCAAGGATTTGTTTATTTGATTTTTTTAATAAAATCGTTTCAGCCATGTTGTTTATCGATGAGGTTGTTGCCTTTGTTTTGTAAAGGATAAAATAATTTGTTTCTACTTGTAAAAAGTTTATTTTTACATTACCTGAAGGGTTCATCGAGTATGTTTTTTGACCAGAAGATGGAATAAAAGTAGCCCGAATATCTAATGTGATGCAAAGTTCATTATAGTTCCCTTGAAAATGACTAAAAAGCCCTTCAGAGAGATACTTTAACTTGGAAAAAGACTTCAAAATATCAAATAGACCTGATTCTAGGTTCGATGTTTCAACAATATGAATAAAATCCGCTAAAATAGAAGAATACTCTGGTAAATAATTTATTAAAGCTCTCAACGAAGGGCAATGATTGTTTTTTAGGCAACTTTCAAGCAAGCTGAACATCAATATAAGAGTAAAGTCATCTGTTAAGTATGAAAAGCATCTAAAAGAACTGAAAGTTGATTTAATAATACCTGGCAAATTTAAGTAGCCAAGTTCATTTTCCACTGAAAATATTCTGTTCGGACTGAAGTAAAGAGATACCATGAACCTGTCGTTGTTTAGGAAAAAAATATCCCCGACTATTAAGTTTTGTGATGAAAGGTGATTTTCATGACGATCAAGGATATGAACAGGTTTATATGACAATCTTCCTGATTCATTGAAATTAATTTTCCTGAATGAGATGCTTTTTGGAAAAATTTGCTCGACGATGTAAAAATGAGTGTTGATACTCATATTAATATTCTATATTTTTTTTTAAGTTTTATAGGAAATTTAAGAATATATAAAAAGCAGGGTTTTGATCTGGTTGTTTGTTTCTTGGTTTTTTATGTTGTTTATGATTTTTTACTTAGGTTTCAAGAATTAAGGATTTTAGAGTATTCAGTTTAAATTAAGGTTTATTGTTTCGATCAATGTGAATCAGGGAGATTTACTAGTTTGTATCAATGCGAATCAGGGTGTTCCTTGTTATTATTACTCTAATGCAAAATCCAAATACTAAGGATAATCCAAGTAAACTTCTCAAACTCCTAACAACGACCCATAATACCTCAAATTCTCTAACACCTTAAAGCCCTTAAAAATCCCTCCACTCCCAATAACCTTCCAAAACTCTCAAAAAAATAACCTCTTCTCATTCTTTCAATTAATCATAACTAAAAATCTCACCTTCTCCTTACCCCAAAACAAAATCAAACCTAAACCTAAATACAATAACAATCATTTTAAGAACTTAAAACTCTCTAAACTAAAAGTTTTTGTCAATTTCTTCCTTTCAAACTTTTCCAAGAGTCCATCATCAACTCGAATCCCATCAACTTCATCATCTTTACTCTCAAGAATCCTAATCAATCTTTCAAAGCTCTTCTGCAAGACATTCGCTTCCTGAAAGATATCTTCCCGAACCAAGTTAAAACTATTCTGACAAAAATGTGCATTCCAAGTGATTTTCACATTCAAATCAATTTTTTCAATTTTATAACAAGAGCTAAGATTTCCTAAAATCGTGTTTTTTCTCTTGAACTGAAAACATTTAGTAGAAAACTCGACTTTACCCTCAAGTTCATTTTTTTCAATAGAAACATCAGTGTGAAACTCATACAATTTCCTTTCCGCAGCATAGATGATGATAAATCCACTTTCCTTCGGAATTCGAATCATTTCCTGCATCCTCAAGTCCCATTTTTTCCTTTCATTCGGATCAGTGAGAGTTTCGATTGCCTTTTCAATTGAGCTCTGCACGACAAGAAACCCGAAAATATCAAGTTCTCTGCCAACAAAGCGAAAAGAAAGGTGCCTGTCAGGAAGAGAGATAAGAGGTCGCCAGTCTTGAATGATGGAAACTTCTTGTTTTGACTGTGTCGGAGTTTTCACTCCCCAAGTTGTAAAGACCTGAATGGCTTCTTTGTCGTGATTAAGCTGTTTGAAACTTACAACTTCATATAAAAAACTTGAACCTGCCGCTGTTTGAATCACTTTACTTAAATGATAAGCTTGGATCTGACTATCTGCAAATCGCTTTTTTGTTAAGTATTCATTTAAACACATTTCTTTCAAGAGTTCTGCTGGAAAACCCACGATTTGACTTCGTGCTTGGATAAAATCTCTGTGAAAGTCACTTGTTGTTAAACGGAAGAGAAAGTCAAGAGATTTATTTCCGATTAACTCATCTCCACATAATGGAAGAAGACTTTCGATTAGAATTTTCAGTTCTGGAGATTTTAAATGAAGCTTTTTGTTGAAGAAGCTTGACGAGAATTTTTCCAGGGTGTTAATTTTGTTGTTGCTTGATGAAGTCATGTTTGATATGAAAGTGCTTAAATGGTCAGACCCGTCGAGTTTTTTCATTGTTGAAGAAGGATTATCGACGTTAAAGAAACTCAAGATGTATTTGTTTAGACTTTCTGATTTAACCACTTCATTCAACCAAATTTCTAACTCTGTTCTTCTGCGGTCTATTCTGTCGGAGTTCATTTTGAAAAGGGATTTTTGGGGAAATCTTGGAAGTTGGATTGATTTTTTTAATGCTGCGTGATTCACCTAGTTTGAGGTTACAATTTCGAAGAGCTGACGAAGTTCTCGATAACGCTTGTTTATTGTGGAATGAAGATAGGAGTTTAGTTTCAGATGGATCTCGTAAAGCTAAGTTAGAAGTACTGTGAAGTTCTTGCCGAATAGAGAATCGTCTGATTTGGTGGTCACAATCGGAATACCTATTTCCCAATTCATATAATTTTATATTACCTCCTTAAACCTAATCCTTCCATTGACAATCTTTTTTCACCATCTTCCTCATGCAAGACGCACAAGATTCCTGCGAATCTCTTCTTTTCTTATTACTTTTGATCTGACAATCAACACAAACCAAGCAATTATCCAAACAAACAAATTCCCCATAAAACCTGCAATTTTCCTTTCTACAAGCAACACAATAAATCATTAAAATCTTATAAATAACTTCAGAGATCTTCGAAATTTTCATCTGATTCCAAGGACAAGTTCTTTTAGTCAATTCCATACTTTTCGTTTTTTCTCTCAAACTATCCAAATGTCGAGCCCAGCAAGCTTTACAAAGAAACTCGTGATTATCAGGGCAAGAAACAATGACAAAATCTTGAAGAAATCTTGGTAAAAGGCATTTGATGCATTTTAGAGTAATTTCATTGATTTTTATGATAAAGTTGCAAGAACAAGAAAAAGAAGACTGGTCTTGCTGGTCTAAAGAGAAAGAAAACATTACAAGACATTGATGGCAAAGGAAACATTTATTTGATGGGCAGGAAGACGTGTTTGGTTTCAAGGCTTTACAAATAAAACAAGGTTTTTTTATCGCTTTGTTGCACTCAGGGCAGTTGGTAAGGAAATGCTTTTGAAGGCATTTCGAGTGAAGTCTGTGAGAACAGCTTAAAATTGACTCGTCTGTTAGATAAAGACACTTGATGCAAAAAGAATCGACTGTTAAAAATAAGGAATTCATTAAAATTTCTGAATCGTTTTCTAAGGACTTGAAAGATCTTTTTTCGTCTTGGTAAAGAATGCAGAATTCTTCTTGGGTTAATTGAAAAAGGGTTAAAACTGAATGGGAGACCTTTTTTAATGGATTTATATTCCAAGTACCTTCGGATGGGGTAAAAATTATTATTTCCAACCCGAATACTTTGCAAATCACTTCAAAACTGTAGGGTCTATTCGAAAAAATAAAGGAATCCAAGTCGCTATCTTCTTCAAGCTTTATCTGAAATTTTTTCTCGCAAAAGTAACAAAAAATCGCTGCTTTGTACATCAAAAAACCTTCAAAGTTATTTCTCAAGATTTCAATTATCTCTTGATTCTTCATTTTAATAAACTTTGAAATTAGTTGTGAAATATAAGAGTCTTCAGAGAATTTTTTCAAGCATTTTAATCGTCGAGTCACTATTTTAGGAGAATTGATTTCTGAGGCTGTTGTGAGGTACTCGAAGAAACTTAGGACTAGACAGTGAAAAAATGAATTATTTTCGACGAATCTGAAGTATTTAATCTTTTCTGAATCGAGGTTGTATTCGAACTGGCTGATGGGAAATATTTTAGTTGTTTTTGAGTTTCGTGTTTTACAGAATGAAGAGTTTTTCATATTTATGAGAAGTTCAAGTTTAAGTCTTAATCTGAACCTTTTCTTAAAGTATTCATTTTCAGAGGATTCAGACTTGGAGTAATTTTCCTAATAACCTAAAAAAATCACTATCTCTTTATTAACCTTACATAAAAACTATTCACTCGTTAAAACACCCTGAAAACAATCCTTCAACCAATAAACTAATCCTGATCCTTCCACTCCCATCCTTATCAAAATCCCTGATAATCACTTCAACCTCATTCTTACTCAGCTTATCTCCACTTTCACACAAGGCACTTTTAAGTTCCTCAACAGTCAAAAACCCCATCTTTTCCTTATCAAACGCTTCAAAGTACTGAAAAACCTCATCTTTCCCCACCCTAAAAAATTCTTTACAAGAATAAGCAACTTTCTGAAATTCTTTAAAATCGAGAAACTTTTCACTAATCAAAACACAATTATTCGACAATTCTTCAATTTGCGCTTCAGTAGGATTAAGCCCAGCAGCCCTAAGTGCTTTTGGAAGTTCTTCAATTTTAATAGTTTTTCCTTCATCTCTATCAACAGCATTAAAAACTCTTTGAAGGTTCAAATTGAAATTTTCATTCATTTATAAGACAAGGACTTAAATTAATTAACAAAGTCGATGACTTGAACCTTTTTTCCATGATGCCAAACGCCTTGCTTGCTGATGCCATTTGAACAAGTGTAGACTCCTTGGCCATGTTGCTTTCCATTGTTCCAGGACCCTTCGTATTTTCTGCCATCTTTCCAGGTAAAAATCCCGAATCCATGTTTTTTATCATCAAGATATTCCCCTTCATACTTCCTTCCATCACTCCATTGAAAAATTCCAAATCCATGCATTTTGTTATCTTTCCAACTTCCTTTAAAAACCCTTCCATCACTCCAGATATATTCACCTTGTCCTTGAATGTTATTTTTAAAGAAATCGCCTTCATAAACACTTCCTTCTGACCATTCAAAACGTCCTTTTCCGTGTTTTAAACCTGAATCGTAATACCCTGAAAATTTTGAACCATCAGGCCAAAATTCTAAACCTTTTCCATGTTGTTTGTCGTTTTTCCATTCGCCTTCATATCTCGCTCCACAAATAGTATTGTCTTTGTTCTTAGGGCGGCCGTAATGGTGAAGATAAATTCCGAAGCCATTTGCTCGGCCGTTTTCCCATCGGCCTTCGTAAACGTCGCCGTTCGCGTGGATTAAACGGCCTCTGCCGTTTGCTTTGTCGTTTTCCCATTCGCCTTCGTAGATGGAACCGTCCGGCCAGTATTGGGTGCCTTGGCCGTGTCTGAAACCTTTTTCGTCCCATTGGCCTATGAATATTGCCTGGGAATCTACTAGAACTGGACCTTTTATTGGAAAGGATGGGTTTTGGTCACTGTTGAAGTGGAATGGACCTAATTGAGTTAGCAACTTTGAAGTGCTTGGGTTTAGGAAGTCTGATATTTTGTTGTAGGGGATCTCTTGAATGGTCTTTATGGATTTTATAGAATTGCATTCATGAGTATCGGCTTTTAAATGGTTGATGTTTTTAAACTGTTGACGGTCGATAAAACCTCGAATAACAGACTGAAGTTTTTTCAGTTCAATCATTTCAACCTGCATTTCTAATGTTGAACTCGCAACTTCTTGAGGTAAGCTCTGTAGGACCTTCGGGTCTGCTGAAGGTAATAAAAATTCTTCAGGAAACTGTTTTTCTTCAGTCATCCCACTGTTAAAACATGAACAATTGCTTCCCATTTTAATAATGAATAGGATTGGTTATGATTAAGGAGTTTGATGGGTTTCAGGTGTAACAGTAGCCTGGGCATTATTCCTTTTGCAACAACACACAAAAAGTATTTTAACCACCTGCGCCACAAAAAGATCAATTAAAAGGCAGACTATAGTCATACAAAACCAAAGAACACTCTGAGGGGTATACACAAGATTCGCCAAAAAATACGTAGAAAAGATGCAAAAGCCCATACTTCCCATACTAAAAGCAATTCCAAAGACTTTCCAGAACCTGCTTCTTTTTTTCACCATTGTCTGCCCAGCCTCTTGCACATTGATAATATTTTTCATAGAAAACTTCAAAGGCCACACAAAAAAATTACAAAAAACAACAACAGCAAGACATAAAAGTCCAGTAATCCAATGAAAATTTTCTAAAACTTCTGAAATTTTCATTCTTTTCGGAACTTCCAGCTGTTCTTTCAACAAAGTGACAAAAACTCCTAAAAAGAAACATTGAAAAGACAGAGAAGTGAATAAAACAAGTGACCTCACAAAGCGAGAGTAAAAAGGATCATAAAATACGAAAAAACTGAAAAAATAATGAACTCTAAAAGGATTTCTACTTTCTTTCAAATAAGAATCTCTTGAATCCACCTCTTGAACCTGAAGTTTTTCTTTAAATTCTTCAACTTTCACAAAAGACCTCTCAGTATCTTTATTCCATTTTCCTTGATTCAAAAAAGGATTCGCTTCTTTTCTTGAAGTCGCGATAATTTCTTCATCATAATTAATTCTCTTGAAAAAAGTAGGATTTTGATCAACTGTAATAGTTTCATTCATTTTTTTTTCAGATTTCGAGACATTTTCAACAGGTCCTTCAGGTTTATACAAAATATTATATCTTTGATTCGCCACATCTTCAGCTGTTTTACGTTTCGCGAATTCATTTTGGTCAATAATAAGCAGAACTGAGCTGATAATGATCCAAGTTCCAAGAAGTCCACAAAGATAATAAAAAAGAAGAAGCCAGGTCGATTTATCAGCTTCTTCTTGAGGCTCTTCCTCGACAGGAGGTGGAACATAAGGCAACAAGTCACTTCCAGCAGCGAAGAGACTTGAATGATTGCAAGAGCAAAAAGCGACTGAATTTTCAAATTTAACTAAAGAACAGCCATAGTCCGACCAGTTATTTTTATGATAAACGCATTGAACTTTTCCTTTAGTATAGTTCAAAATCGGAATTTCTAAAGAAACTGGAGGGTTCAAGTCCAAAGTTAACTTTTTCTTACCTGTCGGCGCCAGTTCAATGATAGAAAAATCAAGTCCTGTCGGAGTATCTGTCGAGTTCCCGCCTTGATCATCGTAAAGAATAAAAACAAACAACAACGGGTTCGACACTGAAAAGACCTGACCTTTTAAAGAGACTGAGCCTTTTCGCCCTGGAATTCCTGGAGACGAGTAGTTGGAGATACTTGAAGAATAACAAGTTGCATGAACTTGGACTTTTTGAGAATTATAAGAAAGTGACTCACCTACTGCCAAGTGGTCTGAAGCTGTTATCAGCACTTTTTGAATATCGTCATTTGCTGCAACGAGCGGAGAATCCGCGAGTTTAAACAAGTCATTACTAAGACCTGCTCCTTGAACGATGATATTCACGTAAGACTGAAGCTGGGCTGAGTCTATCACAACTCCTGAGGACTGAGAAAGGCTCAGGACTGAAGCGAGTCTAGAGCTCACTTGGGTGTAGGACTCAGGTTTGTATTGAGAAGTCACGGAACTGATCACGTCGAGGATGTTTTGAATGTCTTGGTATTGGCAGTTCACTGTTGTATCGATCATTCGATCGATACCTGAAAGGACTTGTTCGAATGCTTGTTTTTTTTCTGAGGATTTTACTGATGAGTTGCTTAAGTAGTATAGTGCTGTGTAACCGATCACCTCTGGAAGCTCTGCTGGGTCACTTAACTCGTTGTTTAGAAGGTTGGAAAGACTTGAAAGGGCTTCGCTTCCCAGGTCTTCTTTGCTTTTTATTACGGATACTGTTGTGGTTGCTAGGCTGTAACCTCCTTGTCTGTTTAGGACTTTCACCCAGATCACGAGTGGATCTGGGGAATATGGAAGTCGAGTGTAGAGAAATGAGGACTGGTTTCGGATGTTTAGGATGTATACTTGGTTGTTTAAGTTGTAACCAAACTGATAAGTCAAAATTCCAGTTTCAATCAAATCCGAGTCAACCCATCCAGGAGCTGAAATTTTAAAAACCGTAGAATATTCATTTCCCTTATTCGGACTAACCTCAAGTGATCCCCCCGAGGGTTGTTTCATGACAGTAAAAGAAGTAATAAAAGCCGAGATCTGCCCAGCAACAGTAACTTCAAACCTAAAAACATACTTCATCCCCTGTGTCAAAGAATTAGCCTTCAAGCCAATTTCAATTCCATCCAAAGGCGTTGAATACGAGACGGCTCCTCCACTTTCCAAAGCCCAAAGAAAAGTCGAAATTCCAGCTCCAGTGACTTCAGCCAAGATCCTGACAGGCAATTGCGAGTTGACAACTTCATTATTAACAGAAAAAGTCACAACAGGAGTAGTAAAATTAACAGCTTTGACAGTAAAGTCCTTGAAAGCAGTCCTTTCATCTTTACTAATCGTGAGTCTCATTAAATAACTCTTCCCTGAGACTAGTCCAGAATTAATAGTCATGACTTTAGAAGTCTTATCAAGTATAAGTGAAGAACAGTTACTTGAATCAACCAAACAGCTCCAATTAAACTTCAGCTCTTCACTTAGAAGGTCAGGGTCGGAGCATTTTTCCCCAGATACTGAAAACTTGACCCTGGCGTCAACAGTGAAGTGCTCAGCGGGAAGAATAATGACCAAGTCCTGTGACTGCACAGTGATCGTGAACTGGGTACTTCCACTCATGCCCTTCGCGTTATCAGTGACGTTTACTTGAAAAGTGTAAAAACCTGGACGAAACACTTTTGGTGGAATGTAAATCCTTGACGGCACTGTCTGGTCCTTCATCAGTGCAACGTTATCGAAACCTGAGTAATTCCCTGAATATGAAGAAACTTTCCAGGAATAACTTAAAGAATTGGAAAACGCGCAAGAACTCGTCGCTTGGATGAAAATTGTCTTCGAGTCAGAAGACCGCATCACCCATTTCGTGTCTCCATCTAAAATTAAATGTAAACCAGTCCCTGAGATTATTTGAATACTTTGAGTTATTGAATTTGAATTTTCAAGCCAATTTGTTACTTTCATTGTTACTTTCACGGTACTTGAGGATAAAGATGACTTGCTTAAAAATATACTGCTGTGGGCTGAAGAATCTTCTTCGTAACCTGATAATATTGGCAACTTTGGGGTACTTACGAATATCCAGGAAAATTTTAAAGGACGGTTGAAACCGTTTGAGGATTTTGAACCGTCTAGGTAAAGGTCGTCGCATTGAATGAAGGTTGATAGAGGAGCGAACAGCCATGGGATTGGAATTATCTCTGGAGTGGGATATTTGAAATCGATGTTTATTGTCACTGCCGTTGGATCGATTCCGCAGAAGTTGGTATTTGTGTACAGTGACTTTGCTTTAAACGTTAATGGACTTCTAGCCACTGTTGCATTTGTTCCCAGTGTCACTGATAAAAGGGTTCTGTTAGTGTTCCAGGAGCATTTAGGACTCACTCCTAGCATTGAATAGGAAAGACTTTCGAATAGGTCTTTGCAATCACTTGATGTTGTGCTTTTTACTGCGTAATCCATGTTGAATAGCAGTTTTAGATAGTCTTCTGAGAAGTATCCATGAATGTCAGTTTTTTGAAGAGGGTAGAAACAAGGAACGCACTCGTTTTGGAACATTGTGTAAGTGTCAACACAATCGCATAGTCCAGAATCTAAATTCACGACGGAATTTGCCATGCATTGGCAACCATTCCCTGCACCAGTTGAGAGATCAGTACATGATGTACATTCTGAAACTGTAAATCCAGTTGATGTTTTACAAAGTTTATCGAGATTCATATTGCAATTCTTACCGTTTATGCAGCCTGTAGTACACTCTGCCTTGCAAGGTTTACAAGAGCTTTCATAGTACTCCAGATACCCACAAGAGAGTAAGCAAGTGCTAGCCGTAGGACACCCAGCACATCCACACGAAGTACTAGGTGCAGAGACAGGAACAATACTATTAAAAATCTTGATATCAAAAACAAATCCCTTCAAAAACCTACCCAAAATCCTATTCTGTCCAATAACAAAACTATTCGAGTCAGTATCATGATAAAAAGTATTCGGCAAAGAAGAAATAGCTCCAGTGACTCCATTTAAATAAACCGTGACTTCCATAGAATATCCAGTTCTCTGTAGTGTAACAGCAGCTTCCACCCAAGAGTCCCAAGATGCAAGAGTAGGTCCAAGTGCATTAATAGAAGCCGAGTTTCCCGAACCATCATCAAAAACCAAGTAAGTCGCTTTAGTCTGCATCGTATTTTTATCAAAATAAAGACTAAGCCTGGTATTAGTCCCGTCTTCCTTGCTGCAGAGGTAATGGTCCGTGGTATGTGACTGAGGCCTTGCCCACATAGTCAAAGTATGAGAATTTCCCATGATCAGCGAGGTCTTATTCGCGATATTCGGAGGTAAAGCCACAAAACTACTTCCCTTAAAGTAAACTCCTCTTCCATATATAGGCAGAGGGTCATTTACATCAAAAGCTCCGAAAAAAGCATTACTTGAACCCATGTACGCCCCATAAACACCTTTTGTATCCAGCATCACATTTGTCAGCTTCGTGAACTGGAAGACTACTGGAGATGTGACTGAAGAGTCCACTGCGCACACGTTCCCAACACCCTGGTAGCCCACTGGACAAGTCGTTAGGCAAAGGCCGGTCTCGGGGTTCATGAATTTTCCTGACTTGCAAGACAGACAGTCCCCGTTCTTGCCTGATGTGCAGGTCTCACAGTAGCTGAAACATAACAAACATTGAGATGTCAAGGATTCCTCGTAGGAACCTAGCTTGCATTGACATGCGTTTGATGGAACGATCAACTCTGCGTTTGTTT
Source organism: Stentor roeselii (assembly GCA_006503475.1). Taxonomy (NCBI): domain Eukaryota; phylum Ciliophora; class Heterotrichea; order Heterotrichida; family Stentoridae; genus Stentor; species Stentor roeselii. Next base: position 16,799 of record RSEH01000391.1, on the reverse strand, counting down.
TACAGCTCACGCAACCTGTCGCTGAGAAATCTTGGCAAGTTGAACATAACTTGTTGTAGCAAAGGTTGCAGTCTGAGCTTCTTACGCAACCTGATGAACAGCTGGCGTCGCAACTTTGGCAGACTCCATTTACTATGTATTGGGTGTAGGGACAAGTACTGATACAAACATTATTCGAAGGACAATTACAAGAAGGGCAATTCCCAAGTTCAGATGAAAAGATCGTAGCCAGAGTCCAGATTTTTACTTCATTGATTATGCCGCTAAAAAATCCTGATCGAGCTGATGAAGTTGTTTGGGTTGCTCCGATAATAAACAAGTAACTTGATTGCAAATCTTCATAATGACCTGCTGTCAGGACTGTTGGAGAACTTGAAACTCCGTTAATTGAAGTTATCACCTCACAGTCTTTATTATTGATACTCAAAGAGTAGCCAACGTGATTCCAGATATTTATACTCAATGAGTCTGTTGATTGGTGAGTCAGAAGAGTTGTGATTAGCTTGAACTTGAAAGTTAACTTTAATTGACCTGATATTAGCTCGAACTTTAAATAATCTGATGGAGTTGAAGCGCTATCCTGTTTGCTAATTAAAACTCCAGTATCACTATAAGCTAAAATCCAAAACCCAACGGAATGCGTAGGACTAAAAACCATCTGCAAATTATTATTCGCATTAGAAACAAATTTCAAATAATCATTAATTCCATCAAAGTAATACCCTCGAGCATTTGCAGCAAAAGGGTCATCATTTTCATAATTAGGGTAAAAAGTAGAAGAAGTTCCAGTGATGACCTGTATTTTATCAGCAACAGTGTCCTTTACCACTCCTTTAATCTCAAGAAAACTCAAACGAAGGACTAGTCCATTAGTCCCACTGCAAGAAGGGCCATTAGGAGCGAATCCAGTCGGGCAGAAGGGCATACAAACACTGCTGTGGAAAAAAGCTCCTGAAACACAGGCGGAACATCCTGTTGTTAATAAATCCACGCAGGGTGAACAGAGATTTGCGCATATTTCACAAGTTTCGGTAGCACTGTTCCAGGAGTACCCTGAACTGCATTTGCAAGGACTTCCTGCACCTGAGGTGAACTCGGCATTTGATTTGCAGGATGTGCAACCTGTCGATGTGTAGTCTTTGCAGGCCGAACATTTCAGGTCATTGCATAAGTTGCAGGTAGATGTCACTGCACACGTAATAGTCGTACATGAAGGACACGAGGAGCAGTCACTAGACAGCTGAATCGAGGTGCACGAGGAGAGACAAGTTGAAACTGGACATTCTGAACACCCTGAGCAAGTTGTTGAGAACTCTGAAGAAAAGTCTGAAATAACACCTTGCCAAAAACTTACTCTCCATAAGTAACCTGTGAAAAAATTCTGTCGAGTTGAAGCACTTAGAAGATTTGCTCCGATTAAGAAGTAAAAAGATGTTGAAAGGTCTTTGAAGTAATCTTGAGCTAAAATTATAGAGGACTCAGAAACACCGTTTATTGAAAATGTTACTATTGTATTTGCTGATGAATCGATATCGATTATTGATGTGATATAGTGCCAGATGTTCTTTTGGAGTGTTGCACTACTTGTTGCTGTGAATGGACCAGTAGTCATAATAAGGTTAATTTTAAGTTTATCAGATGCAATAAGGAGTTCAAAATACTTAGAAATATTCGGATTATGCTGTTTACAAAATAAAGTCCCATCTGAATTATGATTAAGCCAGATACCAACAGTGAGTTTTGATGGAAAGCTCAACAACCCATGACTATCAGAGTTCTGAACATCCAAAAAAGAAGTCCCAGTGAAATAATACCCTCTAGAATCAGCAGCAATGGGGTCACTCGAGTCATAATTCGGGTAAAAGTTCGAGCTGGTTCCCGTCATGACTTTAAAACCGCTCTTAGAGTCTAAAAGTTCTCCATAAATCACATCAGCCATGTCAAGTTTAAAGACATACAAGTCGCTTGGAGGTGAGCAGAGCTTATTAGCAACGTCTTTCGAGAACAGAGTAGGACAAAAATTAAGACATTCGTTGTAAGTCAAGAAATAATCGGTTGAACATGAGGTGCAAGTGTTGTGGATAGGACTTGTGCAGAGGGTGCAGCCTGAATAGCATTTTGAACAGGTCTCGTCGACTTCGTACCAGATGTAAAGGGTGTTGCATGTGCATGGAGTTACTCCTGATTTTGTGTTTGGTTTGCAGTTTATGCAGGAACCTTCGTTTACGTTGTTGCAGTTGTTGCATATGGGATCATAGCATAAGTTGCAGTATTTCGCATCACGGCAACCACTCAAGCAAGTCGTTTTGCAAGATCCACAACTTTTGCTATCAGCATCATAAAATTCATTTATCCCACACTCAGGGAGGCAAACCCCACTAGAGCTAGGACAAACTAAGCAACTACTCGGATTATTTGTACAAGTTGACCCAAGTCCCCATTCATTAGTAGTCATTTCATTATTCCAGATCTCAATACTAAAAATAAACCCAGTAAAAAAATTGGAGTAAGAACTAGTTGTCTGATACCTGGTGCCGATGATCCAAAGTAAATTATTCGACTGCGCATTAAAAAAGTCATAAGCATAACTTTTAACAGTACCCTGAACAAGGTCAATATACGGCGATACACTGGTCCCGACAGCTCTTGTAACTTGAACGATGAACCCAATGTGAACCCAGGAGTTGAGAGTCACTGAAGAAGAACTAACTGACACAGTGCCTGAAGTACTCATTCTCAGCAATAGCGTCGGCTTACTTGACGTGATGCTCAACATAAAAACTTGAGCTACTCCAACAGCATTCACTTGATGAGCGATCAAACAACCGTCGCTGCTCGGACGGGCCCAAATCGCGATGTTGATGTCAGGGGCAAGGGTTAGCAGTGGCAGAGGAGTACTTGTGTAGGGAGGCAAAAAGACTTTACTCGATCCTCTGAAGTAAAAACCTCTCTTGTATGTACCGAATGGATCGTCTGAATCGTATGAAGGGTAAAAGTTTGTGGATGATGAACCGGCTCTGGCAGTTATTGTTGATGGACTTGAATCCATTGGTTGGCCGTTTAGAGTATCGAAACTCAAACTAAGAACTTGAAAGTGATTCATATCACAATTCAAAGTTGCTGAATTACTCGTGAAACCTTTCGGACAAGATGCTAGGCAAATATCATAAAACCAATAAAATCCAGTATTGCAAGTCAAGCAGTCAAGAAAGGCTGTTCCTGTGCAGGTAGCACATTTTGAATGGCATTTCGAACACTTTTTATTGATGTCGTCCCAGAAGTAGTAAGGATTGCAGGTGCAGGCACCTGATGAAAGTGATGCATTTGGTTTACATTTTGTGCAAGTTCCTTCCGTGAAATCTGTGCAAGTATCACATTTTTCGTCATAACACAAATTACAAACAGAATCACTCCTAACACAGCTCTTACAAGTGCCACTACAGGAGGCACATGCTGATCCATCCCAATACTTATTAAAAGCACATTTATTGATACACACTCCAGTAGAAGAAGGACACAGAGTACAATACGAATTGCTAGTATCACAACTATTAGTTGTATCATCAACCAAATAATACTTGTTAAAAATTTTGAGGCTATAAAGATATCCAGAAAAAAACGAACTAAACACCGAAGAAGACTGAACTTTAGCCCCTAAAGTGAAAAAACTTTTATAAGCGACATGATATCCATCACTAAGCGAACTTAAAGTTCCAAGAGCCGTATTCACTCGACATCTCGCATAAGTATATCCATCACTATTCAATTCCAGATAAAACACAAGATAATTCCAATTACTCGCCAAATTCGTTTCACAATTATAATTAAAAACCGAATCCGCATCAAGCAACCGAATAGACATCACAGGTTGACTACTAAGAGTGATAGTTAAAGAACTGGCATAAGTGCTAGACTGAATCGCGAGCAAAGTCCCATCACTCAACCACGAGACCCAAAAAGCCACAGTAAAACTATTTCCAAGAAGAAAAACTGGACTTGTAAACTCAGCTGAAGGCGGAAGTCTCATTAAAGAACTTCCGGTAAAGTAATAACCCCGGTCTTTCAATGGGTAAGGGTCGTTGCTTTGCATTGACGGGTAAAAAACTGAACTAGTCCCGGTTACGATTGGAATATTTAGAACTGAGTCGTAAATCACTCCTGAAATCTTTTCGAATACTGCGATGAATGATGGACTGCTTGACTCTGAACAACTTCCGCTACTTGCAGTGAAACCTGAAGGACAGAACGGGTGACAAGCGCCATTCAGCCAATAATAGTCGGCTTTGCAAGTGTCACAAAGAAGGAAACCAAATGCTGAGCAGGTCTCGCATGTTGAATGGCATAAGTCACATGTTTCACTGGCTGAGTTCCAGTAATACCCTGATTTGCAGACACAAGAGGAAACTGTCTCAGCGTTTGTTATGCATTCAGTGCAGGTGCCTGAAGAATAGTCAGTGCAGACTTTACATCGGATGTCGTCGCATAAGTTGCAAGTCACACTAGATGACAAACAACCCAAACTACCACATCCAGCACTACAACTGCTGCATGAGTCATGATTCCCTCCTGTCCAATACTCCGAAAACAAACAACTAACAAGGCACGTTCCCGAGCTGGGACACAGCGAGCATCCCAGACTGCAAGAGTTCGAAAATTCCGAAAGACTTTCATCAGAATTCTGCATTTTAATCTGATAAATAAATCCCATAAACATTTCCGAGTTGCCCGAAGCTGAAGATGCAGCTCCAACAGTAAATTTGTAAGCCGAGACCGAATCATCTAAAAAACCTGTTCCAATTGAAGAAGTAGACCCAGTCGTAGTTCCCACAGTGCAAGACACAGAAGATTGACTAGAGCTATAAAAAACCTTAACCGCTATGAAATTCCAAGCACTTAAAACAACAGTCTCTGAACATGTAAAGGCCTTCAACCCTAAAGAGTCAAAATACGCAGTCATTTTCAAATAACTACTCGAAAGACCCACATTCAAAATTTTCACATAATTTGTTATATCTTGTTTACTCAGAATCGTACCAGAACTCACTGTGGGGAACACCCAAGCTTCAAAGGTAAAAACCGGTGCAAAGTAGATAATCGGGCTTGAAATACTTCCAAAGGGCGGAAGGTTCACCACTGAAGAGGTCCCGTCAAAGTAGTACCCTCGATACCTGGAGGCTTTCGGGTCGTTTGACTCGTAGTTCGGGTAAAACTTGGAAGAACTTCCAGTTGTCGCTTTTAACCCCAAAGGGCTCAAGTCAGTCACTTGTCCAGAGATTGAGTCGAACTTCAAGCTGAGGATCAGGGTGTTAGAAACGACGCAGTCGTTTGAGCTAATCGAGTACCCTGAAGGGCAGAAGTTCCTGCAAAGGTCGAAAAGCGCGTAAGTCGTTCCACTGCAACCTGAACACCCTGACAATGAAGAACTCGTGCAAGTCGAACATGCTGAAGGACACTCTTTGCATTCTTCTAACACTGAGTCGAAGTAGTAACCGGATGAACAGTCACATGGACTTCCTTCTGCATTTGTAATGCAGGATAAGCAGGATGAGGTGAAATCACTGCAGGATGAACATTTCTGGGAAATGCAGAGATTGCATTTTTTATCTGCTCGCACACAACCGACTGATGTGCAGGAAGAGTGGCAGTTTTGACAGCTTCCGTCGAAAAATTGACCGATTCCACAGTTTGGAAGGGAAACTGAGGGAGGGTTTCCAGAGGAATAGTCGAGGCTTATCGGGTTGACTTCTAAGGTCCAGATCTTCAGACTGTATATAAAACCTGTTAGGAATGATGAGTAAGATGATGTCTTTTGGGCTCCGATTGTTATTGTGTATGATGAGGTAAAGTCACTTAGAAGGTAAAAACCTATTTGTTGGCTTGTTGTAGTGGTTGAGTGAATCATGCAAGTAATCTCACTAGCATCATTTAAAGTTATTTTAAATGCAAGTTGTTGCCAAGTATCCTTGACAATCTCAGTCGAGCATGATAGTTCCGATGGACTTTTGACTCCATCATAATCCAAGTAAAGACTAACAGTTGCATGAGTACCAGCAACATAAACCTTGACTGAATGAGTATAAGGAGAAGAGTCCATCTGTTTGATAAAAATAATCCCAGGACTCGAGTACCGAATCCAGCTCGAAAAAGTAAAAACTGGAGAAAAAATCAAAAGACTTGAACTGTCCTTATAGTTCGGAGGAAGACTCATGAAAGAAGATCCCTTGAAATAATATCCTCGATTAGTGGCCATCGGGTCATTCGTTCCATAATCCGGGTAAAAGCTTGAGTCAGTCCCAGTTGTCACTTTCAAATTACTCTGACTATCAACCACGAAGTCCTCGATTTTTTCCATGACAAGACTAAAAACGAAGCCATCAACTAAAGTACATTCAGATCCTGAAATAGTATAACCAGAAGGACAGGTACTCTGACAAGTGCCTTGAAGTAGATAATAATTTGAATTGCATCCTGTGCATCTCACTGCATTTGACTTGGTGCAGGTCGAACATTGACTGGGACAAGGCTGGCAGTCCTCAGTGACACTACTAAATGCATAACCATCGCCACAGGTGCATTTATTTGAAATTAAACTCGCTCCTGTCTTGCAAGTAGTGCAGACTTCGGTAGTTACGTAATCGTAACAAACTGAGCACAGCTGATCACTGCACAAGTTGCAGGTAGTATCGAACCGGACACAACCTTTTGTGAAGCAGCTGGCTTTGCATAATGAACATTTTGATAATGTGGAGTCATAGAAATGAGTTATCGGACAGTTCGGAAGGCAGCCTGATGTTGGACAAGAAGAGCACCCTGTGCATGATGATGAAAAAACTGTTGTTAGGTCTAGATTTCCTGCGTAAATCTTTATCTCGTATATGAAACCTGTGAAATAACTTGAGAATGATGATGATGATCTTCGACTTCCTATTGTCATGTATTGATTTGGGTTGTTGAAAAATTCTTGACCTAGTTCGGTTGAAAGGGATTGTGTCGTGTTTACTGTTAATGTTAGCTGGAATGATGGGGTTGATGTTATCAAACCTTTTAAACTCACAAAGTTCCAACCCTTCATATCTGCCTGGGAACCTTGAAATGTTTGAGATGTGCTGAGAAGAACTTTTGATTGGAATTTTTTCGAAGATGAGTCAATTTCCAGAGTTAAACTCTCTATATCTGAACTGTCTTGAAAGGAGAATATTACTCCTGCATTCACTGGTCTAACCCAACAGGTAATTGTAAATTGTGGAGCGACATTGACATACACAGTGCTTGCAGAGTTAGGAGGACCTTGCATATAAGAAGTTCCTGTAAAGTAGTACCCCCTATACCTAGTAGCATACGGATCAGTACTAGCATAACTAGGATAAAAACTATTATCTCCTCCAGAAGTCACTATAAATCCAGCCCCAACAACCTGATCTTCAATTTTTTCCGGTTTAAAATCAAACCCAGGACTATTCACAAGGTCGCAAGTCCTAGTCCCTGAGTTCGCTGAATACCCAGCTGGACAGTTCGCAACACAACAGTTTTCTGCTAAATAAAATCCTGTCGAACAATAAGTGCAGCTGTTAAACTGCTCATCACTGCAAGTGTCACAGTTCGATGTGCAGCTCGAACATTCTTCAGTGGAACTCTTCCAAAAGAAACCAGGAGAACAGTCACAAGGATTTCCAGATGCATTTGTTATGCAAGAATCGCAAGTTGAAAAATCGGAACAAGTTGAACATTGCTGGTCAGAGCAAAGATTGCATTTTATGTCGTTTCTTACACATCCTGTGGTGCATGCATTATTGCAATCTATGCAGGTGCTTGAATCGTAGAATTTAGTGATAGGACAATTGGCGGGAAAAGATGTGGATGATAAAGTTGACAGGTCTGGCGACTTGGAATTGTAAATTAACAGTTTCCAGATAAAGCCGGTGAATGTATTTGATAAGAGAGGATATGAACCTCCAATCAAAATATTGAAAGATGTTGAACTATCATCAAAGTACCCTGTGGCTGATGCTAATATTTTCTCAGAATTTGAATTTATTTGAAAATTCGCTTCGTATTTAAAATCAGAGTTAATTTCCATCTTAACTCCAATAAAATTCCAAGAATTTGAACTAACCTGATAATTAGAAGTAAAGTCAAGGCTCCCTAAAGTGCATTTCACGAACCCTGAAGTAATTTCCAATTTATAAAGAAAGCCATTTAAGGAATCTTGCTTTGAAAATAAATTAGCATCTGTAGTCTCTGGTCTGATCCATGTATAAATCGTACTTTCAGGTGCGAACTTAAGAGAATCTGAACTGCCTTTCAGATAAGAAGTTCCAGTAAAATAGTATCCTCTTTCTTTCGTTGGATAAGGGTCAGTCGATTTGTAGTTCGGGTAAAAAATATTGTCCTCTCCAGTCGAGATGAGAATGGATGACTCGCTTTCAGTCCAAGAGTCAAGGATTTTATTATCAAGGTCAAGGTTAAATACAAAATCTTTATCAAAAGTGCAGGAACCTGAATATCCTGAAGGGCAAGCCTGGATGCAGACTTTCTGTATCAGGTTATATCCACTCACACAAGTAGTGCAATCTCCCAGGCTTGCTGAATTGCATACATCGCAGTTATTTTGACAAGAAGCGCAAATTTTATTTGTTGAGTCCCAGAAAAAAGTGCTTGAGCAATCGCAATTAGTCCCAGCTGCGTTGGATATGCAAGAAGTACATTCACCAGATGAGTAGCCTGAACAATTTATGCAACTTTCAGAAATACACAAGTTGCAAGTATCACCTCTACTGCAACCATTTGAACAAAAATTACAAGTAGTGCAACTAGAGCCATCGTAATATTTACTGATTGGGCAAAATACTGATGGTAGTGTAGTACTTGAGAATACTGAGGAGATGTCAGTTTGCTGTTTATAAATATTGTAAATTCTGACCATTTTTATAAATCCTGTGAATCCGTCAGTTGAAGTATTTAAACTGCCAATGTAATTTGATGCTGTCCCGCTATCATCAATTATTCCTATATCTAGATTAGAGGAGCTCTCACCAGTTTCTGAGTTGATATAGAAAGTCGCGACATATTCTCCGTTTGTTGTTGCATCCATTGCGACAACTATTTTATACCAGGTGTTCTGGCTTATTGTAGTAGTTGAGCTGAATACACTTGATCCAAATAGTTTTAATTCAATTATAGCAGAATTAAAACATAAAGACACAATTGAAGTCTTGCTAAAAATGCAACCCTGTGGTGCGGATAATTCTGATGATACCCAAACTGCGAATGAAAACTCAGGGGCAAAATATAAAGAACTACTTAAAGTCATATATGATGACCCTGTGAAGTAATAACCTCTTTCTTTGGCTGCTAATGGATCATTTGAATCATAGTTTGGATAAAAATCTGAAGCTGAACCAGATGAAACTGTAATACTTGATGCACTATCTGAAACATCATTTAGAATTTTGTTACTCAGATCAAGATCGAAAATAAGTTCAGCGGTTTGAGTGTAAGTTGTTGTATCAGCAGTAATGAAAGTAGGATCGGAGGTTATACACAGTCCAAATACAAGTTTATATGAAGAATTGCATTCTTGGCAAGGATTTGGGTCAGTAGTTGAAGAGCAACTTAAACAATTATTACAATGGTTCAATCTTCTTGCCCTTGCATGAGAATGCCTTGAAACTTCATTAGAATCTAAAAAACTCTCTTTACACGGATATTTCTCCCTACATTTTTCACATATCCCTCCGCGTGCAAACTGCTCGATTTGACAGTCAACCAAGCCCAAGTAATCAGGTCCAGAAGCAACTTGATTAGAAAGAAAAAAGCTATACAAAAACCCTTCAAACCCGAGAGGTCCTCCAAAAACCAGCTGTTCTTCACTAATTCCCCAAGCAGAATCTGGTTTTTCACATCCACTTACAGTGACTTGCCCAACACTTAAACTTCCAACCAGTCCACAATCCCTCAAAACCCAAGCCAGACTAACCTTCTGCCAAGTCCTCTGACTAATCAAAGCTTCACTTTTCGCTCCATAAGTCATCATCTTGACCAGCTGGCCATCAAGAGCAACTTCAAAGTTTTTCTGAGAAAACAAGACAAATCCAGGAGTTTCTACAAAGATCCAAAAGCTCAAAGTTCCCTGATTTGCAAGCAAGACATGTTTTTTCGTGACCAGTTTTGAATTCTGTTGAAAATAAGCCCCTCTTTTCGTGTCCATCCAAAGACCTTCGAGGGTGCCTTGAAAGACTTCTTCGATTTTAGAGTTTTCTTCAGGTTCGAAGCGAGTTTTAATCGTTTCCTGTGATTGAAACAGGCAAGTTTGTTGAAGATTTTGGTAACCATCAGGACATCTGGCAAGGCAAAGTCCTTCAAAAAGGATTTCCAGATGTTGACATTGAAGACATTTCCACCCATCCCGAGCCGAGCAGGCGCCCTGCGCGATGAGAGCGACTGAAGCGAAAACAAAGGCGAGAAACATTTTTATAATCTTAGCCAATGGAAAACTCTGAGTGCGACCAGATCCCGGTGATAGTTTCGAACGTGATCAAAGAAGGCACCCTGCCCTGCCCGACGTACATTTCAGTGACCGCCTCTCGCCCGGAGAAGTTGGAGTACATTTTGTTTCAGAACTACTACGTCTCCAGCATCAACATTCAACAACTTACGAGGGAAAATCGATGGGTCACTATTTTGACTGACTTCAAGTTGACTCATTCCCCGCACTTCGAGAATGACGCGGAAAACTGGTGCATTGTACCTGCTACGTTTTTTAATGAACACTTCATGCCCGGGTATTTCAAGGAAATTAGAATTTATTTGGTGCAGCCTTCTCCTAATTGGAAAGAATTTTGCTTGAGGAATGTCTCGTGCTATACCATTAGGGAAAAACCAGTTGTTAAGAAAAATGAACCTCTTAGTGCTTTTTCGAGGCTGAGGGAAAGGATTCAGGAAAAGGTTGAAGTTATTAATAGTGCTGCTGGTAATGACTTGGCTGGATATGAAGAAACTTTGAATGGGAATGTAGAAGTGAGCAGGCTAGAAGTTTCGCAGTTACAGTAGTTAATATCATTTAAGAATGGTTAGGTTTATTTATTTATGTGCAGAGTACTTAGAAAGTTCACTGAAGGGATAACAATAGATGGACGTGACTGGATACTTCTGCTTGATCTATCACATTTACTGATTGAAGTATAACAATCTTCTTTTCTTCTCCTGAAAAACCTTTCAGATTTATTTCTAGTGATTAGTTTCAGTCTTTTGATAATGCATGGTTCCTGGGAAGGTGTTTTATAAAGAATACTACTTTGGATATTATTTGGGGTAGAAATTCTTCTGATTCTGAACTGGCGTCTTAATGGTGTGCTTGGAACAAAATAGCCTCTTGCATTCGGACTTTTTAAAAATTCATTGAAATCTCGACTACGAGCATTGAAAAAATCCATGTATTATATGTTGCCATACTGAGGTTGCCGAAATTTTATTGATTAACTACTTAATATTAAACAGTATCATAATTATATATTATCTGTCTAGAATCCTTATAGTATAAGGTACTTAGATTAAAATAACTGAATGTTTTCAGAGATTAATTACAAGTTTCAAATTCTTCATCAAGATTAGGATGCTAAAGATTTTTATATTAATTATCAGATTCGAAAAATATAGTATAGTCTATCTATTTGAAAATAATCAAGTTTTTAAATACTTTCACAAGATTAATTTATTAATTTAGTTAATTTCAAACTCTAAACTATTTAACTAACTACCCAAAACAATTAAAAGACATCTTCACCTCTTGAACGATGTGCTTTAGACACATTGACAGTATTTCTAGCACATTCCTTTTCAAGTTCTCTAAAAGGAGGTCTAACCCGAGGGTCGATCTTAAGCATGAGATTTAGCAGTACTTTCAATTGTTCATTCTCTATTTCATTATCAATTCTTCTTTTAATCTTATTCTCTAAATTGATAGCACTTCCAGCAGTTTCCACATCATTAAGAGACCTGATATCATTCAACGAAGCCATTTCGAGTAAAGTCAACCCCAAAGAAAACACATCAGAGCGATTCGGGTTGAACTCAATTTTTTTCTTCGACGATTCAGACTGACAAGTGGTTGAATTTTTGCTTTTGGGTTTGAGTAAATCAAAAAGTTCAGGAGAAGCGTAGCTTTCAGTTCCAACGACTCCAGTTTCTCGAACAACAGTTCTTTCTTGTTCCAATTCAGCCTTCGTCGAAACATCAAAATCCGCGATTTTCAAGATGACTTTATTGTCTTTATTTGAAATCAAAATATTTGCAGGTTTGATGTCCTTGTGTTTTATTCCTTTGCTGTTGAGACGAGCCATTGCATCGATCAAGTCAAGTCCGCATTCAAGAGTCATCTGTTGTCTTGTTTTTTCATTTATGGATTTAGAACTTTTGAGATCTTTACTGATGAAGTCTTGAAGTGACTTGTAACAATATTCCATCACTAAGCAGCCGTGGGGGTCGTTTGAATTATATTCGAGTTGTTTTTTCACTTGCTCAGGAATACGACTCATGAAAGCTCCGTAAACTTGAACGAAATTAGGGTATTTCCCCATCGCGTACATGTAAAGTGCCTGGTTTTGAAGAGATGTGACGTTTTGTCCTCCTTTTGATTGGTCGAAGAACTTGACGGCGACTCTTTCTTGTTTGTAGTTGCAGGCGATCACAAATATTCTATTCTTGGGTGATGAGTAAATCTTTTTTATTCGATCAAAGTTCAAGTCGTATACATTTTTTATTGGAAGCTGACTGCAGATTTCTTCTGGATGAAGCTCTTTTATACTTGGAATTGTGAGATTATCATAGAAACTGCTTAACCCACCTTTGGCTTCGGTTGGATTAGATGAAGGATGCACTGATTCTAGCTTTTTTAATTCTTCTTGAAATTTTGACTTAAAGGAAGAAAAAATTGATTCGTGTCTCCCTTTAAATGGGAAGTTTATTAGTTCGAATATAGTGGAAATAACTTCTTCTTCTGTTAGTTCAACATAAAGTTCATCAAGAATTACAGGACTGTTGGAGAATTGATCATTATAAGTCAAGAGTGCCAAGAACCTGTCTATGAAAATCTCAGTAATTTCGTAGTTCATCTTTGTAGTAACAGGTAGTGCTTTCAGTTTTCTAGCTATTATCTTAGCATCTTTGATTCTTTCATCTAGATGGTCACTAATTTCAATGTAAATAACTGTAGCGAGTTCATCTCTAGCCTGAGAGTTTTTAATGATTTCGATACATTTCGCAAAGTCTTCAAATACATCCAAATCCTTATTCACCGAAAGTACTTGAGTCGCATAAGAATTCACGAAATTTGACTCAACCCTTTTAATGAAATTTTTGTTAGAAATATCTTCGAGAGTCTTAACAAGACTCACATGGCTGAATTTATTTTGTTTTAGCAGCCAAGTAATGTGGTTCAAAGCAAATAAATCTAGAAGGTTCTGCTTTCCTCTAAAGTCAGCTTCGCTTTTAAACCAATTAAGCAGTCTCTCGAATAGTTCTTGGCTGATGTCTTCTTCAAATAATTTCAATTTTTGGAAGTTCAGGTTGGAGTCTGCTATTATTTGCTTATCTTCTAGATTTGAAAAGAAGTCGGAGGAGTATTCGATATTTGCAACACACCTCAAATGATTTATCAAACTTTTTCCAGCCATTTATTTCTTATGTGAGTGGGAAGAAGGCATAGATGGTAGATTTAAGAATCTATACTGATTGGGAATCTAGATGAATTTCTAGAAATACCATTATGTTAAGATAAATAAAATATAGGAAATTTCTAGATTGTAATAGATTAAAGAATAAATATGCTCTTAAAAAGAACTAAATATTTGATGCTGATACATCTTGATAATAAAACTTATCCAATCTTCAATAACCTATACAACCCTATTCTAATAATGAATTAACCTAACCTACTTCATTCTGCATTCAATTTCTTGAAAAAAATCAGCAAATCCTTGAACAAAGGTCGATTATCATAGCTAGACGCTAACATTTTGTTCAAAATATCTCTTAACCACTTGAACTTGATATTAAGAACAAGAGCATCTCTTCGATCCTTATTTTTATTAATTCCATCAAGTTTTTGCCGAGTAGCAAGTTGCAGCAAAACCATTCCCAAAGCGAAAACATCAGCTCTTTTCTTAAAATATTTCCCTTGGTGATCATAAACATCAGGAATATCAGGCGCATTATACCCAGAACACCCTTGAATCAGGTCAGTTCTATTCTTAAAACTCTTCTCAATATCAATGTTGATATCATCAGGAAACCCAGAGATTCTCAAGTTCCATTTTTCATTGCACAGAATGTGATGAGGTTTAAAATTTCCATGAAAAAGGCTGTGTTTTTCGAGTTTGACAAATGAACAAATCAGTCTTTTAGTCACTTTTTTCAAATACTTTTCAGGTAATTCTTTTTTTGATTTCGAGATCAAGTCGATGAGACTGGCATGAAAAGGTTCAAGGAACACGAAGATTTTTTGATTAAGTTCAAAGTACCCAAGCAAGTTTTGAATGAAATTTTTACTGCTCGCTAGTTTGGACCTGTCAGTCATGAGTTTCAAATAATGAAGCACTGAAGTTCTGATATTTTGGTTTTTCAAGTGGAAGATTTTCACACTTAAATCGAGGTAGTTTTGATAAACTGCTGTATGATGAGTAATTATCAGTTCTGGGAAGACTTCTTCTTTATAAGTCGAGGTTAGTTTTAATTGATCCACTTGAATCGTGAAAGAGTTCCAAGGATTTTTAGGGATATGACGGTAGACTTGCTTGCACAAAGAAATGCTTGAAGATTGGCTGTAGAACTCGGAATTTAATTGTTGAAATACTGATGAGACCATGTTTCCTGTAATTTCATCGTCAGTCAAAAGAGATACCAAATGAATAATGTTGGTTGAGCAGGCTTTGTAATAGTCCTGAGGATATTTTAATAACTTTCCTGCAAAATTTTTCTTTATTTCAAGGCACTTGAGTGACGCCAAGACTAGAACCTTTTTTTCATTGGTGAAGTTCCACCCGATGTTTTGCAGGTCGACAAGAATGGCCAAGTATTTCAAGATCTTCTTCTTATCGATTCCCAAAAAAACTTTTTTCAGTAGACTATTGAACTTTAGGGCAATTCTCTGTTCGATTCGGTTCATTCTTTCATCACTTTCGACAGCTAAGGATTTTAATATAACCAACAAAAACACGTCTTCTCTTAGGTTACGAGTTTTACTATTTGCAAGGGCATTGAAAAATTGTCTGAAATAGTTTTCGTATTCTGAGGGATAAGTAGCGAAAACATGGAGAACTATGTCAAAGCACCTGTAAATTCGAGATATTTTCGTGTTTTTATCTTGAATCAAACTCAAAACCAAAAAATGTGATAAAATGTTTTTTCTTTCATCAGAAAGACTTTGGCTTATCTTCATATAAGTCATTGAGCTCCAGTATTTTGGATTATTTTTGAACTTGATTACTTTTGGATTGTCGAATTTTATTATTTCAGTTTCTAAGTCTCTTGTTATGAGCATAGGATTATAGATCATTTTATTGAAGAATGAGTAAATAATTATGGGAAATTGAACTAAGATTTTTCAATATTATTTTAAGTAGGTGTAATGCCTTGATTATTTTAGGCTTAGTTTATTATGAGAAAGTCAACTTTGCTACTTAGACATTTTAATCACTTTATATTTACAAATGAATTACTTTGAGGAATCTGATAATTTCAAATTGTAAACTTGAGATCATAATATTAGAAATATCTTAAAAATAAAAGTAAGACATATAAGATCAATCTTATTTTCGAAATATATATTGTATAAAGTAATTTTATTCCGATTAAGTGACACATGATAAGTTTCTATCTTGAATTCTAATAAGGACGGTAGGTTCATTCATAGTAAAGAAATATTGTAAAAAAACAATCAACTTAAGTGATAAGAGAGAAAAGTCTATCTATAATCTTAAAAGTAACATAAATATAGCGAATAATTTCAAATGTCTTATCTTCTTTTAGGTTTATATATGTTTTGTAATAGTTGAATTATCTTTTCCCAAAAAATAAAGAATTATATGTAATTTATTTTCCTAAAGATCATTCACACTCAAAATACAAGGATGATTCTATTTAAGCACCACAAAAATCAGTAAAAAATAATCAGATATTAATTTCAAAATATTTTATGCATTCTGAGTACTTTATATTAAATTATTTTATACTTTTGATTGATTCCTATTATGAAAAAAAGATTTTACTCAGCATCTTATCATAATTATCAATCTCCATAAATATTTCAAACAGACTAGATTTTTTTGATTAACAGGTTATTACCTATTCATACAAATATCCTAATATCCTTTAGAAATTTTCAGTAATTATTTAAACTTCAAATAATCTAAATTTCTATTTATAAAACCAAATAAACTCTCCAAATATGGCCTTAGGAATTATCTTTCAGAAATTAATTCTAAATTATCTAAGAAAAGGTCTATATTGAATAAGTAAATAAATTTTGCAAGGCTATTTCCATAAATCAGTCCTTATAAATGAATTTTCTCTTGTTGTTTATTGTCCCATGCCTTTCCAAACATCTGGTCGAGTATCATCTCGGCTACAACTTTGGGTTGAATATTTTTGATTTTTCAGGTGCAGGCCGTGACGGT
The DNA here is from genome assembly GCA_006503475.1 of Stentor roeselii. NCBI lineage: Eukaryota > Ciliophora > Heterotrichea > Heterotrichida > Stentoridae > Stentor > Stentor roeselii. The sequence continues at coordinate 129 of RSEH01000391.1, read as the reverse complement.
AAAGTGGAAACTGCGAACACAGCATCGAGTACAGACCGTGGCCTTTATTTCTTTGGAAAAAAACATGCTTTATCCATTCCTTCGTTTGATATGCCAGCTCAAATGTCAACAGTTCTCTGGGTGATGTTG